>ML408029.1:0-10094 GCA_005239525.1 Nicotiana knightiana | reverse complement strand
CGGAATTCCAGTTTAATTGCCATAAAATGCCAAAAAATGTAACTTGATCATTTCGAAGCGTTGGTTATGGTTCCTTGGGTCGTATTTGATGACCCGAAAAAATATCATATGATCCGGTACCAGCTTTGTACCAAGGCATCCGACCTGGACTATGGTAGGCGATAATACATGCACGACTTGCAGAATTCCAGTTTAATTGACATAAAATGCCAAAAAATGTAACTTGATCATTTCGAAGCGTTGGTTATGGTTCCTTGGGTCGTATTTGATGTCCCGGTCAAATATCATACGATCCGGTACCGGCTCCGTACCAAGGCCTCTGGCCTGGACTATGGCAAGCGATAATGCAGGCACGACTGGAGGAATTCCAATTTAATTACCATAAAATTCCAAAAAAGTAACTTGATCATTTCGAAGTGTTAGTTATGGTTCCTTGGGTCGTATTTGATTTCCCGAAAAAATATCATGCGATCCCGTACCGGCTCCGTACCAAGGCCTCCGGCCTAGACCATGGCGGGCGATAATACGGGCACGACTGGCGGAATTCCAGTTTAATTGCCATTAAATGCCAAAAATGTAACTTGATCATTTCGAAGCGTTGGTTATGGTTCCTTGGGTCGTATTTGATGTCCCGAAAAAATATCATGCGATCCGGTACCGACTCCGTACCAAGGCCTCTGGCCTGGACCATGGAGAGCGATAATAGAGGCACGACCGGCGGAATTCCAGTTTAATTGACATAAAATACCAAAAAATGTAACTTGATCATTTGGAAGCGTTGGTTATGATTCCTTGGGTCGTATTTGATGTCCCGAAATATATCATGTGATCCGGTACCGGCTCCGTACCAAGGCCTCTGGCATTGACCATGGCAGGCGATAATGCAGGCACGACTGGCGGATCTCCAATTTAATTGCCATAAAATTCCAAAAAATGTAACTTGATCATTTCGAAGTGTTGGTTATGGTTCCTTGGGTCGTATTTGATGTCCCGAACAAATATCATGTGATCCGGTACCGGCTTTGTAACAAGGCGTCCGGCCTGGACTATCGTAGGCGATAATACATGCATGACTTGCGGAATTCCAGTTCAATTGACATAAAATGCCAAAAAACGTAACTTGATCATTTCGAAGCGTTGGTTATGGTTCCTTGGGTCGTATTTGATGTCCCGAAAAAATATCATGCGATTCGGTACCGGCTCCGTACCAACGCCTCTGGCCTGGACCATGGCAGGCGATAATGCAGGCAACTTGCGGAATTCCAATTTAATTGCCATAAAATTCCAAAAATGAAACTTGATCATTTCGAAGTGTTGGTTATGGTTCCATGGGTCGTATTTAATCTCCCGGACTAATATCATGCGATCCGGTACCGGCTCCGTACCAAGGCGTCCGGCCTGGACCATGGTAGGCAATAATACATGCACGACTAGCGCAATTCAAGTTTAATTGCCATAAAGTGACAAAACATATAACTTGATCATTTCGAAGCGTTTGTTATGGTTCCTTGGGTTTTATTTGATGTCTCGGACCAATATCATGCGATCAGGTACCTGCTCCACACCAAGGCATCTGGCCTAGACCATGGATGGCGATAATGCAGGTATGACTTGCGGAATTCTAGTTTAATTGCCATAAAATGCTAAAAAGTGTAACTTGATCATTTCGAAGCATTGGTTATGGTTCCTTGGGACGTATTTGATGTCCCGGACAAATATAATGCTATCCGATACCGGCTCCATTCCAAGGCATCCGACCTGGACCATGGCAGGCGATAATACAGGCACGACTTGCGAAATTCCAGTTTAATTGCCATAAAATTCCAAAAAATGTAACTTGATCATTACGAAGCATTTGTTATGGTTCCTTAGGTCATATTTAATATCCCGTTAAAATATCACACAATCCGGTACCGGCTCGGTACCGAGGCCTCCGGCCTGGACCATGGCAGGCGATAATACGGGCACGACTGGCGGAATTCCAGTTTAATTGCCATAAAATGCCAAAAAATGTAACTTGATCATTTCGAAGCGTTGGTTATGGTTCCTTAGGACGTATTTTATGTCCAGGACAACTATCATGTGATCCGGTACCAGCTCCGTACGAAGGAGTCCGGCTGGACCATGGCAGGCGATAATATAGGCACCACTAGCGGAAGTCAAATTTAATTTCCATAAAATGCCAAAAATTTAACTTGATCATTTCGAAGCATTTGTGATGGTTCCTTGGGTCGTATTTAATGTCCCGGACAAATATCATACGACCCGTTACCGGCTTCGTACCAAGGCGTCCGGCCTGGACCATGACAGGCGATAATAAAGGCACAACTGGCGGAATTCCAGTTTAATTGCCATAAAATGCCAAAAAATGTAACTTGATCATTTTGAAGCGTTGATTATGGTTCCTTGGGTCATATTTAATGTCCCGGACAAATATCTNAAAATGCCAAAAAATGAAATTTAATCATTTCGAAGCGTTGGTTATGGTTCCGTGGGTCGTATTTGATGTCCTGGAGAAATATCATGCGATCCGGTACTGGCTCTGTACCAAGGCGTCCGGCCTGGACCATGGCAGGCGATAATGCAGGCACGACTGGCGTAATTCCAGTTTAATTGCCAAAAAATGTAACTTGATAATTTCGAAGCGTTGGTGATGGTTCATTGGGTCATACTTAATATCCCGGAAAAATATAATGCGACCGGTACTAGCTCCGTACCTAGCCGTTCGGCCTGGACCATGGCAGATGATAATACAGGCACGACTGTCGGAGTTCCAGTTTAATTGCCAAAAAATGTAACTTGATCATTTCAAAGCATTGGTTATGGTTATGTGGGTCGTATTTGATGTGCCGGACAAATATCATGAGATCCGGCACCGGTTCATACCAAGGCGTCTGGCCTAGACCATGGCGGGCGATAATACAGGCACGACTGGCAGAATTCAAGTTTAATTACCATAAAATGCCAAAAAATGTAACTTGATCATTTCGATGACTTGGTTAATGTTCCTTGGGTCATATTTAATGCCCCGGAAAAATATAATGCGATCCGGTACCGGCTCCGTACCAAGGCGTCCGGCCTGGACCATGGCAGGCGATAATACATGCACGAGTGGCGGAATTCCAGTTTATTGCTATAAAATGCCAAAAAATGTAATTTTATCATTTTGAAGCATTGGTTATGGTTCTGTGGGTCGTATTTGAAGTCCTGGAGAAATATCATGTGATCCGGTACCGGCTCCATACCAAGGCGTCCGGCCTGGACCATGGCAGGCGATAATACATGCACGAGTGGCGGAATTCCAGTTTATTGCTATAAAATGCCAAAAAATGTAATTTTATCATTTTGAAGCATTGGTTATGGTTCTGTGGGTCGTATTTGAAGTCCTGGAGAAATATCATGTGATCCGGTACCGGCTCCATACCAAGGCGTCCGGCCTGGACCATGGCAGGCGATAATACATGCACGACTGACGGAATTCCAGTTTAATTGTCATAAAATGCCAAAAAATGGAACTTGATAATTTCGAAGCGTTGGTTATGGTTCCTTGGGTCATATTTGATATCTCGGACAAATATCATGCGATCCGGTACCGGCTCCGTACCAAGGCGTCCGACCTGGACCATAGCAGGCAATAATACAGGCACGGTTGGCAGAATTCCAGTCTAATTGCCAAAGAATGCCTAAAAATGTAACTTGATCATTTCGAAGTGTTGGTTATGGTTCCTTGGATCGTATTTCATGTCCTGGAGAAATATCATGAGATCGGGTACCGGCTCCGTACCAAGGCATCCCGCCTAGACCATGGCAGGCGATTATACAGGCACGACTGGCGGAATTCCAGTTTAATTGCCATAAAATGCCAAAAAATGTAACTTGATCATTTTGAAGCATTAGTTATGGTTCCTTGGGTCATATTTAATGTCTCGGAAAAATATCATGCGACCCGGTACGGGCTTTGTACCAAGGTGTCCGGCCTGGACCATGGCAGGCAATAATACAAGTACGACTGGCGGAATTCCTGTTTAATTGCCATAAAATGCCAAAAAATGTAACTTGATCATTTTGAAGTGTTGGTTTTGGTTCCTTGGGTCATATTTTATATCCCGGACAAATATCATGCGATCCGGTACCGGCTCCATACCAAGGCGTCCGGCCTGGACCATGGCAGGCGATAATACATGCACGACTGACGGAATTCCAGTTTAATTGTCATAAAATGCCAAAAAATGTAACTTGATAATTTCGAAGCGTTGGTTATGGTTCCTTGGGTCATATTTGATATCCCGGACAAATATCATGCAATCCGGTACCGGCTCCGTACCAAGGCGTCCGATCTGGACCATAGCAGGCAATAATACAGACACGGCTGGCGGAATTCCAGTCTAATTGCCATAGAATGCCAAAAAATGTAACTTGATCATTTCGAAGTGTTGGTTATGGTTCCTTGGGTCGTATTTTATGTCCTGGAGAAATATCATGAGTTCGGGTACCGGCTCCGTACCAAGGCGTCCCGCCTAGACCATGGCACGCGATTATATAGGCACGACTAACGGAATTCCGGTTTAATTGTCATAAAATGCCAAAACATGTAACTTCATAATTTCAAAGCCTTGGTTATGGTTCCTTGGGTCATATTTGATATCCCGGACAAATATCAAGCAATCCGGTACCGGCTCCGTACCAAAGCGTCCGGCCTGGACCATAGCAGGCAATAATACAGGCGCGGCTGGCGGAATTCCAGTCTACTTGCCATAAAATGCCAAAAAATGTAACTTGATCATTTCGAAGGGTTGTTTATGGTTCCTTGGGTCATATTTTATGTCCCGAAGAAATATCATGTGATCGGGTACCGGCTCCGTACCAAGGCGTCCGACCTGGACCATGGCAGGCGATTATACAGGCACGACTGGCGGAATTCCAATTTAATTGCCATAAAATGCCAAAAAATGTAACTTGATCATTTCGATGCCTTGGTTAATGTTCCTTGGGTCATATATCCCGGAGAAATATAATTATATCCGGTACCGGCTCCGTACCAAGGCGTCCGGCCTGGACCATGGCAGGCGATAATACATGCACGACTGGCGGAATTCCAGTTTAATTGCCATAAAATGCCAAAAAATGTAATTTGATCATTTCGAAGCGTTGGTTATGGTTCCTTGGGTCGTATTTGATGTCCTGGAGAAATATCATGCGATCCTGTACCGACTCCGTACCAAGGTGTCCGACGTGGACCATGGCAGGCTATAATACAGGCACGACTAACAAAATTCCAGTTTAATTGCCATAAAATTCAAAAAAAAATGTAACTTGATCATTTCAAAGCGTTGGTTATGGTTCCTTAGGTCNCGGAATTCCAGTTTAATTGCCATAAAATGCCAAAAAATGTAACTTGATAATTTCGAAGCGTTTGTTATGGTTCCTTGGTTTGTATTTGATGTCCCGGAGAAATATTATGTGATCCGTTACCGGCTCCGTACCAAGCGTCCGGCCTTGACTATTGCAGGAAATAATACAGGCACGGATGGCGGATTTCCAGTTTAATTGCCATAAAATTCCAAAAAATGTAATTTCATCATTTCGAATCATTGGTTATGAATCCTTGGGTTGTATTTGATGTACTGGAAAAATATCTTGCGATTCGGTGCCGACTACGTACCAAGGCGTCCGGCCTGGACCATAGAAGGTGATAATGGCACGACTTGGCGAAATTCTAGTTTAATTGCCATAAAATTCCAAAAANTGGACCATGGATGGCGATAATACAGGCACGACTGGCTGAATTCCAGTTTAATTGCCATAAAATGCCAAAAAATGTAATTTGATCATTTCGAAGTTTTGGTTATGGTTCCTTGGTTTATATTTAATGTCCCGGACAAATATCATGCGATTTGGTACCAGCTACGTACCGCGGCGTTCGGTCTGGACCATGGCAGGCGAAAATACATGCACGACTTGGCGGAATTCCAGTTTAATTAAAATAAATGCCAAAAAATGTAACTTGATCATTCCGAAGTTTTGGTTATGGTTCCTTGGGTCATATTTGATGTCTCGGACAAATATCATGCGATTCAGTACCGGCTACGTACCACGGCGTCCGGCCTGGACCATTGCAGGCGATAATACAAGCACGACTTGGCAGAATTCCAGTTTAATTGCAAGAAAATTCCAAAAAATGTAACTTGATCATTTCGAAAAATGGTTATGGTTCCTTGTGTTGTATTTGATTTCCCAGAAAAATATCATGTGATCCGGTACAGGATCCATACCAAGGCGTCCGGCCTGGACCATGGATGGCGATAATACATGCACGATTGGCGGAATTACAGTTTAATTGCCATAAAATTCCAAAAAATGTAACTTGATCATTTCAAAGCGTTGTTTATGGTTCCTTGGATCATATTTAATGTCACAAACAAATATCATGCGACCCGGTACCGGCTTCGTACCAAGGTGTCCGGCATGGACCATGGCAGGCGATAATACAGGCACGACTGGCGGAATTCCAGTTTAATTGCCATAAAATGCCAAAAAATGTAACTTGATCATTTTGAAGTGTTTGTTATGGTTCCTTCGATTTAATTTGATATCCCGGACAAATATCATGCAATTCAGTACCGGCTACATACCAAGGCGTCCGGCCTGGACAATGGCAGGTGATAATACATGCACGACTCACGGAATCCAGTTTAATTGCCATAAAATGCCAAAAAATGTAATTTGATCATTTCGAAGAGTTGGTTATGGTTCCTTGGGTCGTATTTGATGCCCTGGAGAAATATCATGCGATCCGGTACCGGCTCCGTACCAAGGCGTCCGACCTTGACCATGGTAGGCTATAATACAGGCACGAGTGGCGCAATTCCAGTTTAATTGCCATAAAATGCCAAAAAATGTAACTTGACCATTTCGAAGCATTGGTTATGGTTCCTTGGGTTGTATTTGATGTCCCGTAGATATATCATGTGATTCGGTACCGGCTCCATACCAAGGCGTCCGGCCTTGACTATTGCAGGCAATAATACAGGCACGACTGGCGGATTTCCAGTTTAATTGCCATAAAATTCCAAAAATTGTAACTTGATCATTTCTAATCATTGGTTATGAATCTTTGGGTTGTATTTGATGTCCCAAACAAATATCATGCGATTCGATACCGGCTACGTACCAAGGCGTCTGGCCTGGACCATAGAAGGCGATAATGGAGGCACGACTTGGGAGAGTTCTAGTTTATTTGCCAAAAAATGCCAAAAAATGTAACTTGATCCTTCCGAAGAGTTGGTTATGGTTTATTGGGTTGTATTTGATGTCCCGGAAAAATATCACGTGATCCGGTACCTGATCCATACCAAGGCGTCTGGCCTGGACCATGGATGGCGATAATACAGGCACGACTAGCTGAATTCCAGTTTAATTGCCATAAAATGCCAAAAAATGTAATTTGATCAATTCAAAGTTTTTGTTATGGTTTCTTGTGTCATATTTGATATCCTGGACAAATATCATGCGATTCAGTACCGGCTACGTACCACGGCGTCCGGCCTGGACCATGGCATGCGATAATACAGGCAGGACATGGCGGAATTCTAGTTTAATTGCAATAAATGCCAAAAAATTTAACTTGACCATTTTGAAGTTTTGGTTATGGTTCCTTGGGTCATATTTGATGTCCCGGACAAATATCATGCAATTTGGTACCGGCTACGTACCACGGCGTCCGGCTTAGACCATGGCAGGAGATAATACAGGCACGACTTGGCGGAATTCCAGTTTAATTTCCAGAAAATGCCAAAAAATGTAAATTGATCATTTCGAAGAGTTGGTTATGGTTCATTGGGTTGTATTTGATTTCCCGAAAAAATATCATGCGATCCGGTACAGACTCCATACCAAGGCGTCCGGCCTGGACCATGGATGGCGATAATACCTGAATGACTGGCGGAATTACAGTTTAACTGCCATAAAATTCAAAAAAATATAACTTGATCATTTCGAAGCATTGGTGATGGTTCCTTGGGTCATATTTAATGTCCCAGACAAATATCATGTGACCCGGTACCGGCTTCGTACCAAGATGTCCGGCATGGACCATGGCAGGCGATAATACAGGCACGACTTGCTGAATTCCAGTTTAATTGCCATAAAATGCCAAAAAATGTAACTTGATCATTTCGAAGCATTGGTTATGGTTCCTTCGGTCATATTTGATATCCCGGACAAATATAATGCAATTCATTACCGTCTCCATACTAAGGCGTCCGGCCTGGACAATGGCAAGCGATAATACATGCATGACTGACGGAATTCCAGTTTAATTGCCATAAAATGCCAAAAAAGTTAACTTGATCATAACAAAGCGTTAGTTATGGTTCCTTGGGTCGTATTTGATGCCCCGGACAAATATCATGAGATCCGGTACCGACTCCGTACCAAGGCGTCCGGCCTGGACCATGGCAGGCGATAATAGAGGCACGACTGGCGGAATTCCAATTTAATTGCCTAAAATTCCAAAAAATGTAACTTCATCATTTCGAAGAGTTAATTATGGTTCCTTGGGTCATATTTAATGTCCCGGAAAAATATCATGCGACCCGGTACCGGCTCCTCACCAAGGCGTCTGGCCTGGACCATGGCAGGCGATAATACAGACACGAGTGTCCGAATTCGTGTTTAATTGTCATAAAATGCCAAAAAATGTAACTTGATCATTTCAAAGCGTTAGTTATGGTTCCTTGGGTCATATTTTATATCCCGGACAAATATCATGTGATCCGGTACCAACTCCGTACCAAGGCGTCTGGCCTGGACAATGGCAGGCAATAATACATGCACGACTCCCAGAATTCCAGTTTAATTGCCATAAAATGCCAATAAATGTAACTTGATCATTTCAAAGCGTTGGTTATGGTTCCTTGTGTCGTATTTGATGTCTCGGAAAAATATCATGACATTCGGTACCGGCTCCGTAACAAGGAGTCCAACCTGGACCACGGCAGGCGATAATAGAGCCATGACTGGCGCAATTCCAGTTTAATTGCCATAAAATGCCAAAAAATGTAACTTGATCATTTCAAAGTTTTGGTTATGGTTCCTTGGGTCATATTTGATGTACCGAACTAATATCATGCAATTCGGTACCGGCTACATACCACTACGTCTGGCCTGGACCATGGGAGGTAATAATACAGGCACGACTTGCAGAATTCCAGTTTAATTTCCATTAAATGCCAAAAAATGTAATTTTATCATTTTAAAGCGTTTGTTATGGTTCCTTGGGTCGTATTTGATGTCCCAGAAAAATATCATGTGATCCGGTACCGGCTCCGTACCAAGGCGTCCGGCCTGGACCATGGCAGGCGATAATACATGCACGACTGGTGGAATTCCAGTTTAATTGCCATAAAATGCCAAAAAATGTAATTTAATCATTTCGAAGCGTTGGTTATGGTTTCGTGGGTTGTATTTGATGTCCTGAAGAAATATCATGCGATCTGGTACTGGCTCTGTACCAAGGCGTCCGGCCTGGACCATGGCAGGCGATAATAGTGGCACGACTGGCGTAATTCCAGTGTAATTGCCATAAAATGCCAAAAAATGTAACTTGATAATTTCTAAGCGTTGGTGATGGTTCATTGGGTCACACTTAACATCCCGGACAAATATCATGCGACCGGTACTGGCTCCGTACCTAGCCGTTCGGCCTAGACCATGGCAGACGATAATACAGGCACGACTGTCGGAGTTCCAATTTAATTTCCATAAAATGACAAAAAAAATTAACTTGATAATTTCAAAGCGTTGGTTATGGTTCTGTGGGTCGTATTTGATGTGTCGGACAAATATCATGAGATCCAATACCGGGTCCGTACCAAGGCGTCCAGCCTGGACCATGGCAGGCGATAATACTGGAACGACTGGCGGAATTCAAGTTTAATTACCATAAAATGCCAAAACATTTAACTTGATCATTTCGATACCTTGGTTAATGTTCCATGGGTCATATTTAATGTCCAGGACAAATATAATGCGATCCGGTACCGTCTCCGTACCAAGGCGTCCGGCCTAGACCATGGCAGGCGATAATACATGCA
>ML408027.1:37508-83526 GCA_005239525.1 Nicotiana knightiana | reverse complement strand
CTCGATCGAATACAGTATCGAGTGCCAGTCGTGCCTCCCCTAGTTTGGGGCGTGACAATTTTGAAGGATGGTTTTCACTTAGATTTGAAAAATGCTTTTTATGTTCCAGAATATTATAGAAATTTAATTTCTCTTTCAATACTATTAATTAGTAGATATGATTTGAATTTTCATTATCCTTTTCTGAAGATTTTAAAAAATAATAAAGTTATTGATTTTGGAAATTAACGTAAACATGAGCTAGACCCCACATTTGAATGCAATATTTTGGTTTTGCATGATAAAGAAATTGGCACTAAGCAATTTATTATCAATGAAAACTCATAAAGTCTTTGGCACAAGAGATTGTGACACATCTCTATTGATAGAGTCAAAATGTTGGTTAATGATGGAGTTCTAAAAGCTCTTGATTTTCTGACTTTGGGACTTGTGTGCACTGCATAAATAGTAAGCAGACCAATAAATCAACTAAAGGTGCCAAAACGAGTTCTCAACTGCTTGAGATCATACATACAGATATTTGTGGACCTTTTCCTACTCCTTTCTTGAATGGTGTATGTCACGACCCAATTCTATTATAGGTTGTGATGGTGCCCAGCGCCAACGCTAGGCAAACCATGAACTAACCAAGTGATTTCTCTTTTTAACAAGTTTCCAAGTAATTAAAATTTTCTTAATTTATAGATTTAAAAAATAATATATTAAAAATAAATGAAACGAAAGCAGCTGAGTGCGATCATAACCATAGAAATAAACCCAAACCACAAATCTACTAGTGTGTGCCAAGACCTGGTGTCACAAGTGTATGAGAAACTAGTAGAATATATAAAAGAATATTAGTCTACTATCTAAAGTGAAATAGACAGAAAATACAAGAAAAAGAAAGACTCTGGTTGCTGCAGAAATGGCTCAGAAGGGCAGGTCACCGCAAAGTCTCGAAAATCAGGAATGCATGCCGGACTGATATCCAGATGCACCTGCCTCGGATCCTGAACATTTAGTGCAGAAGTGAAGCGTGAGTACATAAACAACATGTACATAGTAAGTATCCAGTCTAACCTCGAAGAAGTAGTGACGAGGGATCGACTTTGACACTTACTATGTGCAAAAATGAAATATAAAAATTTATAACTAAACATAGATTACATAAATATAGCTGAAAGCTAAATCACAGGAAAATAATAGGCAATGCTCTCACAAATAATAAATCTCAAGTTTGTTTCCATCATTAAACAATTTATATCTCAAGCCAAGGAAGCAATATCAATTTTAATTAGTTCCAAAGATTTATCACGCGCAAATTACGACGATGTCGTACGGCCTGATCCAACATAAAATATTTAAACTGTGTACTGTCGAGGGTCAAATGACACGAACCGTAGATGCATCTATCTGTTACAGAGGCATTCGGCTCCACGAAAAGAGAAAATACTTTATAACAACCAATTCAATATTTGAGGCAAATATGAAGCACCAATTACCAATAACAGTCAAGTGGCTCGTCCAAGAATTTAAGTAAATGAAATTTAACTATCTACCATTTCTTTATCAAGTTCCAACATGATTTAAGCAATTTAGTTAACAAGTAGGGTGCAAACATCGCAAATATAGCATGGTATGAGTCCTAAACTACCCGAACATAAGCATAATTAGTAGCTACCTATGGACTCTCGTCACCTGTGCGTACGTAGCCCCCACAAATAGAAGCACATATTAATTAATTCACCTATGGGGTAAATTCCCTCTTACAAACTTAGAAGATAGACTTACCTCGTCTAAAAGCCTACTTTCCGGTCCAAGATTGTGCTCAAACCCTCAATTCGGTGTCAAACGACTCGAAACTAGTAAAATATTATATAAAATAATCAATACATGTTCAAAAGTTCATATCCTAACTATCAAAGTGATTTCCCAAGCATATTTGAAGAATCTCTAAAATTCACCCTCGGGCCCACGTGCCCGATTCCGGAAATTTTTTAAGAAAGTTGTTACCCATAACCTCATGAACTCAGATATATGATTTTCACTAACTTCCATAACCAATTTCGTGGTTAAATCCCGTTTTTTATCAAAAACCTAGATTTTGCGTCTAATCCATAAATTCCACAAGTTTACATGTTGAAATCTACTCATAATCTATGTACTAGAATCACATTAGGTAGAAATTACTTACCCTCAATAGCCAGGTTGAAATCCCCCTTTTTGAAGCTCCAAAATCGCCGAAGTGTGTGAAAAATGAGAGGAAAAAGGCCTAAGTCCCGTTTCTAAAACGTTTTTGCATAGGGATCCTTATACGCGACACGGCCAAGCACATGCTATCGCGAAGGAAAAGGCCTGAGGATCCCAAAAAAGGCTCTACGCGAACGCGGGGCCAGGCACGCGAACGCGAAGGGTAACATGGATGGACCAGGCCCAGGCTTCTATGTAAACGCAGCCCTTCAACCGCGAGTGCGAAGGCCAAAGGGCCCAGGCCTCCGCGAATGCGTCCCTTCCTATAAGAACGCGAAGGGAAAAATTCCCCCAGCCCCAGTCCCCCAAATCCTTCTATGCGAACGCGAGGGTCCTTACGCGTTCGCATAGAAGGAAGCCAGAACTGGAAGTTTCTGGTTTTTCGTACTCTATTCCGGGTGTTCTGAAACACATCCGAGCCACTCGAGACCTCATTTAACTACACCAACAAGTCTATAAACATAGTACAGACTTGCTCGAACTCTCGAAACGCGTAAAAAAAATACCAAAACCAAGAATCACACCCCAAAAAAAATACTCTAGTATAGTCATCTGCTGGAGTAGGCCATCTGGCCTCTGGTGCTCATAATTAACATGCTGGCAATTTAGGCACCTAGCTACATACTCAACTATGTCTTTCTTCATCTGTCGCCACCAATAATATTGTCTCAGATCACGATACATCTTCATAGCACCTGAATGAATGGAATACTGAGAATTGTATGCCTCCTCTAGAATCCTCTCCCTTAAACTATCGACATTAGGAACACATAGACGAACCTGGAGTCGCAGAACACCATCCTCACTGATAGAAACCTAACTACCCTGTAGTAGCATTTCTATGAGAACCATCAAATGCGGATCATCAAACTATCGAGCCTTGATCTGCTCCAATAGTGGAGTCTGGGCAATGACACATGAAAGAACTCGGTTGGCTCTGAAATATCCAACCTCACAAGTCTGTTAGCAAGGACTGAATGTCCAAAGCTAGTGGCCTCTCCTCTACTAAAATGAATGCCAAGCTACCCATACTCTCTGCCTTTTTTCTCAAGGCACTCGTGACTACGTTTTCCTTGCCCGGAAGATAAAGAATGGTGATATTATAATCCTTCAGTAACTCAAGCCATTTGTGGTGCCTCAAATTGAGATCTCTTTACTTGAACAAATTCTGCAAGCTGTGATGATCAGTGTAAACCTCACATGACACCCCTTAAAGATAATGCCTCCAGATCTTAAGAGCATGAACAATCGCGGCCAACTCCAAATCGTGCAAAGGGTAATTCTTCTCATGGATATTCAAGTGACGTGAATCATATGCAATAACTCGCCCCTCTTTCATCAATCCACATCCCAAATCGATGTGTGAAGCGTCACAATACACACTATACATCCCCAAACTGGAATGCAACACTAGAACTAGTGTTGTAGTCAAAGCTGTCTTGAGCTTCTGAAAGCTCGCCTCGCAATCATAGGACCAACGGAACGGAGCACCCTGATGGGTCAATCTAGCCAAAGGTTCTGCAATAGATGAGAAGCCTTCCAAAAACCGGCGATAATAACCTGCTAATCCTAAAAAGCTCCTGATCTCATTCGCCGAAGTGGGACGAGGCCAACTCTGAACTGACTCAATATTCTAGGGATCCACCTTAATACCTTCGCCTGATGCAATATTCCCCAGATGCTATAGAATCTAGTCAAAACTCACACTTGGAGAACTTAACATATAGCTTTTGTTCCCGCAAGGTCTGAAGCACCACTCTCAAATGCTGCTCGTGCTCCTCCATGTTGCGCGAATAGATCAATATGTCATCAATAAGACAATGACGAACGAATCAATATAAGGCCTGAACAGCATGTACATCAAATCCATAAACACCGTTGGGGCGTTAGTCAAGCTGAAGGACATCACTAGAAACTCATAATGGCCATATCTAGTATGGAAAACAATCTTCGGAACATCCGAGTCCCGAATCTTCAAATGATGGTAACCTGATCTCAAGTCGATCTTAGAGAACACCCTAGCACCCTGCAACTTATCAAACAAATCATCAACACACGGCAACGGGTACAGGTTCTTAATGGTAACTTTGTTCAACTAGCGGTAATCAATGCACATCCACATAGTCCCATCTTTCTTCTTCACAAATAACAGTGGTGCACCCCAAGGTGATACACTCAGCCTAATGAACCCCTTTGCTAGAAACTCCTCAAGATGTTCCTTCAACTCTTTCAGAACCATGCGGTACTTTGGGATAGATATAGACTGGGTACCTGGAGCCAAGTCAATAAGCAAATTGATATCACGATCTGGAGTCATGCCTGGAAGATCAGAAGGAAACACATCATAGAACTATTGGACTACTGGTACTGAATCAATCGCTGGAGTCTCCGCGGTAGTATCCTGAACATAAGCTAGATAATCCAAACAACCCTTCTCGACCATGGGTCAAGACTTCATAAAATAGATGATCTGACTAGGTTTGCTAACAGACGAACCATTCCACTTCAATCTAGGCAACTCTATCATCGCCAAGGTAATAGTCTTGGCATGGCAATCAAGGATGGCGTGATATGGAGATAACCAGTCCATGCCCAGGATAATGTCAAAGTAGGTCATATCGAGCAAAAGAAGATCCGCTCTAGTCTCATAACCACATAACGTGACCAAACAAGACCGATAGATCCAATCCAGAAGAACAGAATCGCTCACAAGAGTGGACACATAAACAGGAGTGCCAAAGGGCTCCCGAGGAAGATCCAGGAATTGAGCAAACAGAGATGACACATATGAATAGGTAGACCCTGGATCAAATAATACCGAAGCATCCCTATCGCAGACAAAAATAATACTTGTGATCACGACAACTGAGGCCACTACATCTGGTCTAGCTAGAAAAGCATAGAACCTAGCCAGGGTGCCGACTGGCTGGCCCCCACCTGACTAGGCTGTAGCTGGCTGGCCTCTACCTCTAGGACGACCCCTACCCACCTGCCCTTCACCTCTGGCAGTCGGATAGCTAGTGTTGTAATCATGGGTTGTTGGCCCTGCTGCACTACCTTGCCCTGAAGCCTGGGTTAGAACCTTCTGAAATCTTCGCACTTGAAACAACCTCTCGGTACGGTGATCTTCTGGCCTGGAGTCTGATCCTGATGGCCTGAGTACCCTCTAGAAGAACCCTAAATGGCTGGGGGCGGTAAGAAATCTCTAGTATGGCACTGGAATAGGTGCTAGAAGAACCCTGATGGCCTGAGTACCCACAGGAAGAACCCTGAATAGCTGGCGGGTGTTAAGAACTCTCTGGCGTGGCACTGAAATAAGGTCGCACTGGAGCACCTCGAGGAGGCGGTGGTCCTGGATATGTGGGCGTACTAAGACTGACCTCTCCCAAACTGACCTTTGCTCCAAGCCGGGGCACCTCTAAACTCTCTGAAATAACGGACCTGCTTGTCCCTCTACATATGCTCTCTACCCTTTTGATGGTAACCCTCAATCCTCTGAGCTATCTCTACTACTAGCTGATAAGAAGTCCACATCTAAACCTCTCGGGCCATAGTGGCCTGAATACCTTAGTGCAACCCCGCAAAAAACCTCTGCACTCTCTCCGCTTCAGTAGGAAGTATCATAAGTGCATGGCGAGACAACTCAAAGAACTTCGCCTCATAATTGGTCACTGACATCTGACCCTGCTGGAGCTGCTCAAAATGAAATCGCAACTCTTTTATCTAAGATAGGCCTGCTCATTTGGATCAGATATCCGAAATCCGAACTGATCCGCTCAATTTCAGATTTTCGATATTTTGATTGGATTTCAGATTGTGTTTATTAAAATTTTAGATATTCAGATCGGACTCGGATTGGTGTAATTGTAACCCAGTTCGATCCGAAATCTGAAATTATTATGGCATTTATAAATATTAAAATTTAATTTCAGATAGTCAGTACTTACTTTACATCTTCCTCCGAGTTATTACCTTTACAATTGCTGGATTTAGCTATATTGGGACCATAGTACTCTCATAATTGCAGAAATAAATTTTTCTTATTGTATTGCCTCTTTTACAAAGAAAATATACATATGAGTTTGCAACTTTGAGGCATAATAATCTGATCCGAAATCCAAAAATCTGATCCGATCCAAACATTAAAATCCGATCCTATCCGTTACTAATTCGGATCAGATTCGAATAGCATTTTTTAGAATCTGAAATCCGAAATCCGAATATGAAATGTGCGAAATCCGATCCGATCCGATCCATGCGCATCCCTACTCTGAGATGGTGGAATATACATGTCCAAGAAAAGGCATGTAAACTGATCCCAAGTCATGGGAGGAGAACCTACTGGTCTGCTGAGAAGATGAGACTACCACCACCTACTAGCCCTGCCCTCCAGCTGGAAAGTAGTGAAATCCACCCATGGGACTCTAATATACTCATGTTGTGCATTCTGTCTCTGCACCTATCAATGAAGACCTGGGGGTCCTCATGTCGCTCACCTCCTAAGACAGGAGGGTGAATCCTGGTCCATCTATCCAATAGCTTTTGTGGCTGGCCAACCGCAGCTAGCCTAGGCTTAGGTACAACTGTTTTAACTGGTTGGACTCCGCCCATGGGTAATGCGCTCGAGATCTTATATACAACAACTGCATGCCCAGGATCCTGAGCGATAAGGGTCTGTGCTCCCCCTCCCGTCGGAGATGTGGTTGGGTCTGCTGGAAATAAACCAGCCTGGGTCATAGTATCCATGAACCGCAGCATACAGCCCATAACCTCCTGAAAACCTGATGCTGACATGAAATCTACCAGGGCTGGCTCTGCTGCAGGAACCTCGCCTTTCTCCTCAATAGTGGGATCCTCCGCTTGATATGTTGGTGGTACAACTGGGCAACTCTGGGATGTCCTCGTCCCCTACCTCAGGCTGGTGCCCTCCCACGGCCTCAGCCTCAGCCTCTAGCAACGAGGGGAGTAGCTCCTTCCCGGTCTGAAACATTTGTTGTGCACTTTCTCACCATTTGTGAGAATATACGTGAAAGATACTGAGAATGACATCAACTGCACGATAGGAGATGAAGAAAGAGTAGTTTCCTAACACCCTATAGCCTCTCGAAGATAAGTACAGGCGTCTCCTCACCGATCTGCAAGACTCTATGAGGCCTTCTCATAACTTGTGAGACCTATGTGAACCTAGTGCTCTGATACCATGTTGTCACGATCCAATTCTATTGTAGGCCATGATGGTACCCAGTGCCGCCCTAGCAAACCAACAATGAACTAACCATGTGATTTCCCTTTTTAACAAGTTTCCAAGTAATTAAACTTTCCTTAATTTAAAAGATTTAAGAAATAACATATTTAAAATAAATAAAACGAAAACAGCTGAGTGCAATCATGAACATAGAAATAACCCAAACCCCAAGTCTACTAGTGTGTGTCAAGACCTAGTTTACTGTCTGAAGTGAAATAGACAGAACTTACAAGCAAAATAAAGACTCCGGCTGCTACAGAACGGGCTCAGAAGGACAGCTCACCGCGAAGTCTCAAAAATTAGGGATGCGCACAGGATGATATCCAGATGCACCTGCCTCGGGTCCAGCACATTTAGTGCAAAAGTGCAGCGTGGGTACATAAACAACGTGCACCCAGTAAGTATCCAGTCTAACCTCGAAGAAGTAGAGACGAAGGGTTGACTTTGACACTTACTATGGGCAAAAACGAAAAGTCAAAATTTATAACTAAACATAGATTACATAAATATAGCTGAAAGCTAAATCACAAGAAAATAATAGGCAATCCTCTCACAAATAATAAATCCCAAGTTTGTTTCCATCATTTAACAATTTATATCTCAAGCCAATGAAGCAATATCAATTTTAATTAGTTCCAAAGATTATCATGCGCAAATTATGACGATGTCGCACGGTCCGATCCAACATAAAATATTTAAATTGTGTCGAGGGTCGAACGACAAAAACCATAGATGCATCTATCTACTACCGAGGCGTTCGGCCCGCCCAACGAAAAGAGAAAATACTTTGTAACAACAAATTCAAGATTTATTAAGAGGCAATTGTTTTATAAAACACCAATTATCAATAACAGTCAAGTGGCTCATCCAAGAATTTAAATAAATAAAATTTAACCTTCTACCATTCCTTTATCAAGTTCCAACATGATTTAAGCAATTTAGTTAACAAGTAGAGTGAAAATATTGCAAATATAGCATGGTATGGGTCCTAGACTACCCGAACATAAGCATAATTAGTAGCTACATACGAACTCTCATCACCTCGTGCGTACATAGCCCCCACAAATAAAAGTACATATTAGTTAATTCAACTATGAGGTAAATTCCCTTTTACAAGGTTAGAAAAGAGACTTACCTTATCTCAAAGCCTACTTTTCGGTCCAAGATTGTTCTCAAGCCCTTAATTCGGTGCCAAACGACTCGAAACTAGTCAAATATTATATAAAATAATCAATATATATTCAAAAGTTCTTATCCTAACTATCAAAGTGATTTCCCAAACCTATTTGAAGAATCCCTAAAATTCACCCCAGGCCCACGTGCCCGGATTTCAGAAATTTTTTAAGAAAGTTCTTACCATAACCCCATGAACTCAAATATATGATTTTCACTAACTTCCATAACCAATTTAGTGGTTAAATTCTATTTTTATCAAAAATCTAAGTTTTCCGTCTAACTCATAAATTCCACAAATTTACATATTAAAATCCACCCATAATCTACGCATTAAACTCAGATTAGGTAGAAATTACTTACCCTCAATAGCCAGGTTGAAATCCCCCTTTTTGAAGCTCCAAAATCGCCCAAGTGTGTGAAAAATAAGAGGAAAAAGGCCTAAGTCCTGTTTTTTAAAACGTTTCTGCCCAGGGATCCTTATACGCGATCGCGAAGGCAAAGGCCTGAGGAGCCCAGAAAGGCTCTACGTGAGAGCGAAGGGAAACAGGGGTGGCCCAGGCCCAAGCTTCTATGCGAAGAAGGCCAAAGGGCCCAGGCCTCCGCGAATGCGGTCCTTCCTATGCGAATGTGAAGGGCAAAATACCCCTATCCCCAGTCCCCCAAATCCTTCTATACGAACGCGAGGGTCCTTCCACGTTCGCGTAGAAGGAAACCAGAACTGGAAATTTCTATTTTTTCATACTTTGCTCCGGGTGATCTGAAACACACCTGAACCACTAGGGATCCCGTCCAACTACATCAACAAGTCTATAAGCATAATACGGACTTGTTCGAACTCTGAAAACGCGTAAAAGAACAAAAAAACCAAGAATCACACCCCAAAACCAAATTGAATCAAAATATGAACTTTGCAAATCGCTCCGAACACGTTGAATCATACGTAGGCAAGTCCTAAATCACCATACAGAAATATTCCCTGTCTCGGAATCCCATTCGGACCTCGATTTTACCAAAACCTACTCCAAACCAAATTTAAAGAACTTCAAAAACCTTCAATGAGCCAACTTTCACTATTAGGCGCTGAAACACTCCCGGGACATCCAAAACCTGATCCGAACATACGCCAAAGTCTGAAATAATCATACAAACCTATTAGAACCGTCAAATCATGATTCTGAGATCATTTTCTCAAAATATTGACCGAAGTCAAACTTAGCCTTTTTAGCCAACCTTAAGGAACCAAGTGTTCCGATTCCAACCCGAACCCTTCTAAATCCCTAACTAACCATCCCCACAAGTTATAAAATAGTAAAAGCATGTACGATAAGTTTTATTTAAGGAAATGAGGTAAGCAAAACGACCGATTTGGGTCATTATAGTGAGAGAAATTTTACCTCATATATTGATGACTATTCAAGATATATGTATCTATATTTTATTTTTAACAAATCATAGGTACTTGATGCTTTTAAGATTTACAAAACAAAAGTAGAGAAACAAACTGGTGCTCAGATCAAAATTGTAAGATCTGATAGGGGTGGAGAATATTATGGTAGGTACATAGATAAGGGACAAGTTAAGGGTCCATTTACTGAGTTCCTTGAAAGTGAAGGTATAATCGCCCATGCCAGGAAAACCACAACAAAATGGTGTGGCAAAAATAAGGAACATGACATTAATGGACATGGTAAGAAGCATGACTAGCATCTCAAGTTTAACTTTATTCTTATGGAGTAACGCCTTAAAAATCGCTATGTATATTTTAAATAGAGTTCTATCCAATGTTGTCCCAAGGACACCTTTTGAGATATGGAATGATGGAAACCTAGCTTAAATCATTTACTTGTTTGGGGATGTCCAACTGAAGTGAGAGTTTATAACCAACAACTAAAGAAGTTGGATGAAAGAACAATAAGCGGTTATTTTATAGGCTATGCGGTTAGCTCTAAGGGATTTAGGTTTTATTGTCCTTATAATTCTTCTAAAATTTTTGAGGAAGAAAGTAAGAGTGGTTTGACTCAAAAGGTGGAACTAGAAGAAATAAGGAAACCACCTGTGGCACCTTTATTTATTGGGAACTTGAATGTTGCTTAGAAAAATTCTCATGAATTATATGAACAACAATAAATTCAAGAGCCACCACCACTTAAGAAGCCACATGAAGATCAACCTGTTTTACCTAAACCCACTGAAGAAGTGTCTGAACTAGGGGGAGTAAGAAAATCCTCAAGAGTTTGAAAACCAGCAATTTCTAGTGACTATGTTGTATATCTCCAAGAGTCTGATTATGATATTGGACTAAAAGATGATCCATGCTCATTTTTAGAAGCCATGAGTGGAGAAAACTCCATACTTTGGTACGATACCTTGAAAGAAGAGTTAGAATCTATGGCTAAAAATAAATTCTGTGATTTCGTCGAATTACCAAAGGGAGCCTCTACTATAGGTTCCAAATGGGCTTTTAAAACCAAAAGAGACTCATCTAATAATATCAAATGAAATAAAGCCAGACTTGTAGCCAAGGGAGGGAAGGCATTGAATACCATGAAACCTTCTCTCCAGTATCAAAGAAGGATTCATTGAGAATAATCATGGCATTAGTATCTCATTTTGATTTAGGGTTACATCAAATGGATGTGAAAACATCTTTCCTGAATGGAGATCTTGAAGAGAAGGTATACATGCGTCAGCCTTAAGGATTTTGTGATAAGGACAAAATTCACCGTATTTACAAGTTGAATAAATCTATTTATGGGATAAAGCAGGCTTCCCGCTAATGGTATATTAAATTTCATAATAGTGTTTCTTCATCTGGACTTACGGAGAACATCATTGATCAGTGTATATACCTTAAGATAAGTGGGAGCCAATATATTTTTCTAGTCCTACATGTGGATAATATTTTGCGTGCAAGTAGTGATTTGGGGTTATTGCACGAGACTAAACAGTTCCTTATCCAGAATTTTGAGATGAAAGATATGGGTAAAGCCTCTTATGCCATTAGCATAGACCTTCACAGAGACAGATCCCAAAGATTACTTGTACCATCTCAAAAGGCCTACATAGAAAGAGTTCTAGAAAGATTCGAGATGAAGAACTATTCATAGCAGCGCACTTAATTAAAGGTCACAAATCCTCATTGAATCAATGTTCACAAAATGCATTAGACAATGAGCAAATGAAAGGTATTCCCTATGCTTCGCTTGTTGGGAGCCTTGTGCATGCACAAGTCTGCACTATACCTGATATTGCCTTTAGGAATTCTTGGCAGATATCAAAATAACCATGGTCTTGACCATTGGAAACCTGGAAAAAGGCTTTTGAGATATTTGCAAGGAACCAAGGATTTTAAGCTCACATACAAATACTCTAACTCATTGGAGGTGATTGGATATTCAGACTCCGATTTGGAGGGATGCAAAGACACTGGTAAATCCACCCCAGGATACATTTTTCATCTTGCTGGAGGTGTTATGTCTTAGAAAAGTGTCAAACAGATCATTGTCGCAACATCCACAATAGATGTTGAATTTATAGCATGCTATGAAGCTACATCACACGTTGTGGTTGAAGAACTTTATTTCCGGCCTTAGGATTATCGACTCCATTTCAAGGCCATTGAGAATCTTCTATGACAATTTAACTGTAGTGTTCTTTTCTAAGAATAATAAAAGTGGCAGCCGAAGCAAGCATGTCGACATAAAGTACTTGATGGTTAGAGACCATGTGAAGAAGCAAGATGTGAGAGCATGTTAGTACTACTTTGATGATTGCTGATCCTATGATTAAAAGTCTGCCAGCTAATATTTTCAAGGATCATGTAACCCATATGCGTCTTAGTAGCTCAATTTAGCCTTGCTTTGCTCTCTAACAGTTTGTCTAGACATTATGTTTATTTTGATATACATGACAGTATACATTTATGTTTTTATGTATTATTTTATGATCATTGGATCAATAAAGTTGGACTTTGAATGACTTATATTAAGTTCATTCAAAAAGTTGTTGACACTTTGTTAGAACATATTGTACATTGTAATGCATGAAAAAAATTGTTTGTTTAAGAGCATGGCCGCCATAATTCATATAATGATATGTTCGACCGCCATGATTCATGTAATGATATGTTTTAGTTAAAGTGATTACTGCATAACTTCTAGATGAGTGATAAAGTATATGACCATATTGTTATAATTATCACTCATAAAGGATGATCTAATTATAATATTTAGACCAAGTGAGAGAATGTAAAAATCACGTCTCTTTAATGAGACTTTTGTGGCCCACATATTATGGTAATTAGTTAAATTAACTTGTATTCCAAGTAATTGCCTTATCAAATAATATTTTATGGTTATGAATATCTAGAAGTTACCTTGATGGGAGGAAACTATTAATTATGAGTCCGTAGGGCAATCGTATTTTATGGAGAAGACTCTAGGGCTAAAGTATAAACACGCGTATAACTTCATCAGTCTGGCATCTTACGATAGGCACAGGCTAGAAGACTCCCTAAGTTTTTTGCTAAAGGTTTCAAACGTGATTCCCTGCAACGTTTGAACAACAATGACTGAAGGTACGTTCCTTTGATTAATTTTGTTGCGACGACCGTGCGTATGTGATAAATTTTCAATAGGCAGTAGTTGTGAGAAGTGGTATATAGATGCCAACTTCCTTTAAAACTTTAAGGTAACATGAACTCATGATAATTATATTTCATATTTGGAATAAAATATTTTGACGCAAAACAATCCAAGAAAAGCTCTTAAAAACAAAACAAGAGGAATTGATCTCCTATATATATCCACTTATAATTTGAAGAAAAAAGCAAAAAATAACTTTACAAATTTCTTTTGTGTTATATTTATAGGTCTCTGGTAAAAAGGTGGTTTAACAAAAATAATATTTTTAATGGAGTACAAAACTAGATCCCTCGCAAAAGGATACATATTTCTGTTACTTAATAGCACTTGACTGAAATTTAGGATTAATATTTTCAACATTCTGACACTCACAAAGTTCATTTCTTCTTTTCTCAATACAATTTGCCAACTGATCAAATATTTTGACTTAATAAAAGGACACTTTTTAAAATTAACCTTTTTAAAGTTGACAGACTAAAATAATGTTAGCGTTCAAGTTAGTAAAATTACTAAGAATCAAAAACATGCCACTTTAGGTAGATGGTTACGTCTTAATACCCTATCACTATATATTATACTGATGTTTGTTTGAAGCTTTACCACTGCTATACATTCAAAGAATAAAGACTCTTTTAAAGAAAATCATTAACAACAATTCAAATAGAGATTGTTTGGGGGGGGAGGGGGGGGAGGGAATCTTATAAGAAACGTTGACGTTTGGTTCAAAAAAAATCAAACACAGAAAACTGTCTGAGTTTTTGCAAAAACACACTTTTCTTAGGTGGTATTTGATCTAAAAAGTAGAAAAAACTTTTACAAAACCAATTTCTGTTTTTGCAAAACTAAGGGAGTTTCCTATAGATATAAAATCAGGATAATAATTCTCTCAATTTAATATTATTTTATTTATTATTTTTATAATATATTCGTATATTTAATTATTTTAATATTAATTTTCAAGATATATAAGCATCATTATTAAATTTGTCAGTAACATTATCGGGAATAAATCTCAAGTCCATATTCTTAAGCTCATTGATTTATCAACATAGTTCGTACCCATCAATTTAATAAATAAAATACATACATTTAGCAAAATGACACATCACATTAATACTTTCAAATAAATAATATTAATAGATAAAGCTTTAAAAACCTTAATATTAAAACAAATATCTTTGAAACTTCTTTTAAAATTCTTATTCACTATAAAAAAACTATCATTTGTTAAACAAATATGCCTTTATTATTTTAAATAAATATTTTTAATCATTTTTATACTTAAATATGTTCATATTCGAATATGATTAAATAAATTGAGTGGCATGAAAAAAATTAATTATATGGATATATAATTAAAATAATAAATAAATAAATTAAAGTTTTTTAATTATAAGATAAAATACCTAGGTGAAAATGTATTATATAGTACATATAGAAGGTATTACATAAATGAGAGAATTTATAATGTCAAGGACATAATAGACTTTTTAAGTAAAAGTATTATAAAATCTAGCGAGTGTGAATTTTATGATAAATTGAGCAAAGTAAAATAATTTTTGCGTAACAAAAGAAAGAAAGTGACCTTTGGGTCATCAACACAAAATTGAATAATTTTACGTATAAAAAAGAAAAAAAGTGACTTTTGCGTAAAGAACACAAAGTTGAATGACCACCCATGAAATTTACTCTCATAATAGAACCTTCTTCGCTTCAAAACAAGACCATGATGTGCGGCACCCCACAGACACATAAAAAGGCGTTGCACAACAAGAAGGTGAGCAGTATACGCCTATACGGATAATCAGATAATAGTTCCCCATTAATCTATAACAACGAGGTCCTGGATGATAGGGGTGTGCGAACAAGTTTAAATTTGTGAATACTGTATAGGGATGAACTCGGGGTCAGCACACACACCGAGTAGTCGGTGAGTTAAACGAAGTACGAATGCATTAGATAGAGATCGAATATGAGAACTCTTTAAATCGAGGCTGGAACAGGGTGCTCGCCGCCGGGCCTGACATGACAACACCCCCGAATCCGGAACGAGCTCCAAGTCCTCGGAAAGCACTACAAACGGCTGTACATGACTAAAAGAGGGTCGTGATATCTGCACCCAACCGGATATCACGATGCGGATCTCGCCCGATGTCGGTAGCATATAAGTGATTGATGTACAAGGAGGATTTTTACCTTTTTTAGAATTGTACTAGGGGTAAAACTCCCTTACTATATAAAGGGGAACTTTCTTATTCAATAGACACATCATAACATGCATATCAAGGCAATATAAACTTATTTCTCTGCTTTCTAGCTATTAAAAAGGTTATAATTTTAATCATAGTTCTTCATACACATTTGGCTTCGAATAGAGGGTCCAGTCGAGGGCAAAACTATTGTTAAGCTTGAATCCAAGCCCGAACTCAACGTCATAACTGGTTTGATTATTTATTTTATCTTTAATTCGTTTATCTAACTTTCTTGATTACTTATGTTGAGTCAATTCACATATCCTTAAACTCATGTACAAATTTAATTGTTATCCATTTTAAGGGTAAACAGTTTGGCGCCCCCATGGAGCTAAGGATAATAATGATGGTTTGATACAAATCTCTATAACACACTCTATTTTACACTTTTTCTTTCAGGTCTCAATTTCATGTCAACTTAAAATTTTCAAATTCTCATTCTGATCACCTAAACGTTGAGGCCGAGTCTGGCCATCATAGCGAAAACAACAATCTGGTGCCCAGCAATGAGGTGTCACATGTTGGTTCCAACAGAGTCCTAGATACAGACCCAGTAGATGCTAACTCGTAGGTGGTCATCGACGCCAACCTGCCCACCGACCCCAAGAAGAGCGTTCGTGGAGGAGCCCGGCCAACTGCTCGAGAAGTACCCCAAGGCGAAGGTGATGGGGTCAGTCTATGATTGATCTTCCAAATGTTGCAGGCTCAACTGGCAACGATAGTATAGCTGCAAAATTAAAGTCGTGCCCCAAGCAGAGTTGAGCCCGAACCGTCCCGAAAAAACATCCGAAGAAATGAGCAGATCACTAAAAGGCCGGGTGAAGCTGAGTCGATGTCAGTCCCGAAGCGCGAAGTCATAAATATGCTTAAAGCATTAACGAAATGGGTGGAATCGGGTGAAATGAAAATTGAGGCAAATGACAAGAAGGTGGAGACATATAATTCTCGGGTCGATCAAATCCCAGGAGCTCCCCTAATATTGAAAGGCCAGGACTCCAAAAAAATTATCAAAATGACTTTTCCTCCAAGCGCGGCACCGAAGCCAACTCCGAAGATATTTCGTATGCCCGATATTCCAAAATATAACGGGACCACGGATCCAAATGAGCATGTGACCTCCTACAAATTCTCTATCAAAGGTAACTTGGGACGACGTTCACAACAGGCACCAGTCAAAAGTTAGATTCGAGGACGACCAACTCGGAGCTCTTTTTGGGGTCGTTATCCCATCAGAACTGACGACAGGTCTAAGAAAGTTGTCGATCATGAATCAAGGCCGGTCCGAGATCGGTATCAACCATACAGTGCAGATCGGTGGGGGAATAGGACAAGGCGTAACCTCACGAGTAACGAGAAGATAAGCGACTTTGGGGTTTCACGACCCGATTTTTCCCTCCGTTTGGTATCGTGACGGCACCTAGTCTTAAGGACTAGGTAAGCTATTATTAACAAACATCAATTATAATATAAGAATAGTTTAAGTGATTTTTGAATTAAACATCAACACTTTACACTTATTCCCAGAACCCGGTAAGTATAAGTCATAAGCTTTAAGGAAACTACGCTAAAACTCCTAAAAATGCCACTGTTCAGAAATAAGTACAACAGTGCAACAGAAACATAAGACGGTGACTACGGAATCGCGAACGCTGAAGCGGTTTTACCTTGAGTCTCCACAACAGCAACCGCGCTGCAATCTATCAATCGACCGACTATGCAAATCCTGGAATCTGCACAAAATACGGAGAAGAGTAGTATGAGCACATCACAGCGGTGCCCAGTAAGTATCAAGACTAACCTCGGTGAAGTAGTGACAAGGACTAGTCAAGACGCTCACTGGTCTAATAAAACAAACAGGCATAATTATAGAAAATGACGGAATATGACATATGTATAAAGATTACACAATATAATTAACTACATAACAATTTAATGCGGGAGGAAAAACAGTAATAAATCGACGGAATACCATAATATTACACAGAAAAATGAATGGGAACACAGCCAAAAACCGAAACCCACAATACATTAAGAACAAGTAGTAACTCAGCACTGCGATAATATCCACCTCAGACCTTAGACAACAACTCCAACAATTTAATCAAACCTTCGAATATAACCTTTCACCCACCAGTTTATATTAAAGACCTTAAATATATTCGTTTCAAAATAGGAAACTTCTTTTGAAAGGTACTTCCTCCAACTACGTATATATATACTTTACAGAAGGAAAGTCTTTAAATGTAATTTCTTCAAGATAAGCATTTTTAAAATATACTTTCCCAATAAATGTATTTCGAACTTAATTTTTGATAGAACAAGTGCACGGCATCACCCTTCGTGCTTTTACTCTCATCCTTCCTATAGAAATTGACAGATACGACACGTAAATTAAGAAAGTAAAAGACATGGATAGTGCAACAACAATTTAGATAAAAGTCAAGTACAGGACAATAACAATAAGTCACACCAAATATCTAAGTACAACAATAACAGCTCGAAGTAAAGGCACAATGTATACATGGGGAAACATATATCACATCATAATGCATGTCCCTCGTCCTCACCTGCACGGAAACACCCTTCGTGCCATGAACTCACAATAATATGGCACGGCATCACCCTTCGTGCATTAGCACTCACTCACAATACCGCGCATGGCATCACCCTTCGTGCTTTTACTCTCAATAATATGGCACGACATCACCCTTTGTGCTTTACTCTCTTCCTCACATGATAATGAATATAAACAATGGAACGACATCACCCTTCGTGCTTTACACTCTTTCCTCACATGATAATGATATAAATAATGGCACCGCATCACCCTTCGTGCTTTACACTCTTTCCTCACATGATAATGAATATGAAACGGAACGTCATCACCCTTTATGTTTTACACTCTTTCTCACCCAAACAAATGAAATGATAGCATTCCGACAAGGGAAATCAACAACATAAACAACAACAGAACCCATACTATCCCGGAAAGGGAGTCAACAATGGAAACAATATCATCCTCGCAAGGAAAAACAGCTATAACCAATCTCGCTTAATTAATTAGCTTCACGAAATAAACCTCAACTTGAACAAATACTCAACAGTAGGCAATACCAAGGAACTACTATTAACATAGAAATTATCAAGTTAAGCCTAAGTAGTGCTCAATGAAAGATCATGTCAGTTACAATATATGACTCACGGGCATGCTTGACACCAACGTATGAATACTTGTTCACACGGAATAATCACTGAAGAGAAATACCAAGCGTAACGAAAACAACTTAACCAGAGAGAAACAAGACGTAACCGCGAATTTAATATATTCAAGTCACAATAAGAGGCCAACACAAGTCAATTAGTTCCAAGTAAAGGAAAGTCGGCTATGATATAGGCTATCCAAATTCCTTTTTAATATTTAGCAAATTTTGAGAGGTTTTTAACAATTCAAGTAAGAGTAACCGCAAAGATAATAATAATAACTCCAATTAATCTAGACAATTATAGGGTGAGATAATACTAATTTCAATTAACTAGGCAGTTTATGAGTAACAATATAGTATGACAGTAGAAGGGTAGGATCTTCAGTTAAGTCAATTAAGATCACATGAACAACAAAGGGAATCTAAAAGCAAGAAAACCTAATTTACGCAGGAAGAGATGAAACTAGCAATTAAGAACTCAGTCATAACGATTACAACTTCATACAAAGGGAATATACAAGGACCTAAGAATCCTAAAAGGTCAAACTCCTACAAATAAGTCTGAGTACGCACTCGTCACCTCGTGTACACGGGCTACAATCAATATAGAAGACTCAAATCCTAAGGGGTAGTTCCCCCACACAAGGTTAGGCAAGATACTTACCTCGAAGACGACAACCTGATACTCTAAAATGGACTTCTCGTGCAAAAAGACTTCCGGACGGCTCAAATTCAACTAGAACAACTTCAAAACACACATAAAGCTTGTAAGGAACTATTCCGGATAATAAAGTTTCAATCTTTACAAAAATATAAAAATTGACACAAAAGTCGGCCCCCAGGACCGCACCTCGGAACCCATCAAATTTTACAAAATCCGAATACCCATTTCGATACGAGTTCAACCATACAAAATTTATCAAATTCCGATACCATTTGGTCCCTCAAATCACGATTTTTTATTTTAGAATTTTTCTTTCAAACCCAACATTTTCCTTAACTCAAAACACAAATTAAATGATGGAATATATTTAATTCTAGTTGAAGAACACTTACCCAATCGAATTTCATGAAAACCCCATCAAAAATCGCCAAGAACTGAGCTCTAGAAGTCAAAATGTGATAAAAATGGTGAAACCCTCGATTTTGAATTATATTCTGTCTGCCCAGACTTTTAAGCATCACGATCGCGTGAGTGTAGATGCCATCACGTAGAGGAAAATATTTACTGGCCAAAAATGGTGCTATGCGATTGTAGAAGAACATATGTGATCGCATATAATGGAGAAAATGGCTACTGTCCAGTTGTGCATCTCGAACGCGACAGTGGGAATGCAGACGAGGAGAAGAAGAACAGGAAATCTACGCGAACGCAGAGGATTCTACGCGAACGCAAAGAAGGAAAAGCCATCTGCCCTCAACCCTATTTTCTACTGTGCGAATGCGAAGGTGTAGATGCGAACGTGAAGAAGGAGAAAGTAGACTTCCGCGGTCGTGAACGTATCTATGCGAATGTAGTGAAGGAAGGACTGGGTGGGTCAGGGAAACACTATGCGATCGCATAGAAGAAAACCAGAAAATAGAATCAGCAGTGGAGAATAGAAGAAAATTGACCCGAAGCTCATCCGAAACACATCCGAGGCCCCCGAGACCCCGTTTAATCACACAGACAAGTCATATAACCTAACAAGGACTCACTCGAGGTCTCGAATCACATCAAACAACGATGAAACGATGAATCACACCATGAATCGAGCTTATGAATTTTCAAATCTTCAAATATCAAAACTCGTGTCGAAACCTATCAATTCAACCTGGAATGACACCCAATTTTTCAGACAAGTCCCAATTGACATCCCGGAGCTACTCCAACTCTCGAAATCGCATTCCGACCCCGATAACCCAAAAAAGTCAACTGTGGCCAAGCTGCTCCATTTCCCAACTTTTGCCGAATTACCTCAGATTACTCCACGGACCTCCAAAACCAATTCCGGACGCGCGCCTAAGTCCAAAATCACCATACAAAGCTTTTGACATCACCCAAGACTCATTCCGAGGCCGTTTACACAAAAGTCAAACCTCCGGTCAACTTCCATCGCTTAAGCTTCAAAAACCAAAATTTTCCTTCCAATTTGACTCCGGATCATCTGGTAACTGAATCCAACCACGCACGCATGTCAATATACATATTGTGAAGCTATTCAAGACCTTACGCCACCGAACGGAGCTTAAATTCTCAAAACGATTGGTCAGGTCGTTACATTCTCCCCCATTTAAAACAACGTTCGTCCTCGAACGTGCCAAGATTCACCTCGAACTCATCCAATCACTGATTGCACACTTCCAACACACATCCGCGGGTGGTACCACGTCACCCCAACATACATAAGACTGATGACACCATCACAACTGCAATTTAGCCTTCCCATCACCACTTACCAGCCCCATACCTCAATTTCTCACCTTCTACTCATTTCCAAAAGACCCGAGTCTAAATCCATATCCGACATCAGCCTCAACCAGCTGCATCAACTCATAACTACACCCACCAGGCATGACCACACAATATAGCACATCCCACATAGGCCCATTATAAATTTTCTGATCACAATAGCTGTCTGAAATCAATCCAGCACTGGCGATTAGACTCACATCTGAAATAATTCTATTTCCAAGCCCCATAATACTGATAATGATGCAATAAACACAAAGGCCTCATTATTAGACACCCGAATCACCAAGCCACAACTAACACCACTGGGCACACATCCCGCAAGTTGAAACTCAAGAAGCACATGACGGAAATGACTGAATATGAAAAGGGAAACACCTAAGGGAACTGCCAAACAAGCCCATAGGCACAACTCTCTATCAATACCGACCTACAAAAGAAATATAACAAGGAAGAAGTAAAGCATATGAAAAAATCACAAGGATCCCATTCTGATATAACTTACACCGCGGTACTCAGCCCGGTCCAAATATATCGAAACACAAAAGATCACGAGGATCTCGCCCTCAACACTAAATCACAAATCGAGTATATATCATACCAATAGAAGTCTTCCACTAACTCAGCTCTGCTAATAAAACATAATGCTCACTTAACTCACATCTCGATAGAGTATCAAATCACAGTTCGTAAATAAAATATTTTGGAAAAATCACATAAAGCTTACCATGATGGACAACAAGTACTCACTTCTAATCTCACCACTATCAATGATGAATGAAAACAACGATAGACACGTGCTACCACTCGTAGAATCTCCCAACAGGAGCAAACACGAACATAGAGTGCAAAGCATGAAACTCACTCATAAATGAAGTGGCAAATAAGGGATTTGTCTTGACTAGAAGAACTATAATGAAATACAAACGATTCCCCTCTGCAACAAATCAAAACATAGATGTGTGATAGCATCTGGCACAACGGCCTCCATCCTACTACACGAAACACACCAGTGGGCCGGGCCTCCCCCTCTTGGGCGCCCTCTACTCACCTGAATACCCTGCTGTGACACACCTGTCTGGATCCTGGAATAACCTCTCACCCTGTGACTAGTATCTCCATACTCAAAACAACCTCTTTGCCAATGTGGTTGTGGAAACTGTGCAATATGAGTACCCTGAGACTCATGAGTACCTGAAACCCCATGCGAAGCTGGTAATGCAAACTGAACTAGCTGACCCACAAAACCTCTACCATGTCGTACCTTGCCCCCAAAATAAGGACCAGTATATCTCTCCGGTCTATGAGGCCTCCTCGCCTTCCTGACCTCTCTCTCCTAATATCATCTGTCCTCTCGCTCCTGGTCCCACATGCCCTTTAACCGGTGAGCGATCCCTACTACCTGCTGGAACGAGACATCTGACTCCAACTCTCGATCGTGATGAACCAAATACCATTCCTGAGCCCCTCAATGGATCTACGGACCCGTCTCCAAACTGAAGCAACAAAGGGAGGTGCATACCTGGACGACTCACTGAATCTGATGGCATACTCTAATACTGACATAGCGCCCTAGCGCAGCTACTCAAACTCTGTGCGCCATGCATCTTGGAGGGACTGAGGTAAAAACTCCCTCAAAAACATCTCTGAAACCTGAATCCATGCAAGTGAAGCTAACTCGGCCGGGCTACCCCAACTCATATGCCTGCCACTACTGACAAGTCGTTCCTCTGAACTGAGACGTGAAAAAGGCAACCCCACTCGACTCCGCAATACCCATAGTACGGAGAATGCAGTGACACTCCTCCAAAAAACCCTGGCATCATCCGTTGCCAATCCACTGAAAGTAGGAGGGTGGTATTCCTTGTACCTCTCAAGTCTGAGCTGTCCTTCCTCAGATGTTGTTGCCCTACCCATGGCTGAACTGAAACCATATAGTGTGCTACCATGAGAACTGGAACCTGACCAACATGATCTCACTATTCTAGAATGTAGGCAGCGGGAGTCTGAACTCCTCCCCTGGTCTGTGGAGTAACTGGTACACCCGGAATCAATTTGTTTCTCCAACTGGGACTACTGGAGACTCCTTTACGGCTGCTCTAGTAGGTTCCCTAACTCCGGCACGTGCTTCTTGTCGACCTCTGCCTCTGCCCCTAGCGACATCTGTCTCAGGGTTAATATCATTAAGAACCGCATCTCGTGTCCTCACCATCAGTGAGAGAATGGAACGGTAACTTCAAACCTCAAGATCAATGAACTCGCACGATAGGAATGAAGGAAGTGAAATTGTCCTAATAGTTCTGTAGCCTCTCGAAGATAAGTATACACGACTCCGTACCGATCCACAAGACTCTACTAAACTCGCTTATGACTCGTAGTACCTATGAACATAGAGCTCTGATACCAACTTGTCACGACCCAATTTTTCCCTCCGTTGGGTATCGTGACGGCACCTAGTCTTAAGTACTAGGTAAGATTATTATTAACAAACATCAATTATAATATAAGAATAGTTTAAGTGCTTTTTGAATTAAACCTCAACACTTTACACTTCTTCCCAGAACCCGGTAAGTATAAGTCATAAGCTTTAAGGAAACTAAGCTAAAACTCCTAAAAATACCATTGTTCAGAAATAAGTACAATAGTGCAACAGAAACATAAGATGGTGACTCCGAAACCGCGAACGGTGAAGCGGTATTACCTTGAGTCTCCACAACAGCAACCGCACTGCAATCTATCAATCGGCCGACTATGCAAATCCTGGAATCTGCACAAAATGCACAGAAGAGTAGTATGAGCACACCACAGTGGTGCCCAGTAAGTATCAAGACTAACCTCGGTGAAGTAGTGATGAGGACTAGTCAAGACAACCATTGGTCTAATAAAATAAACAGGCATAAATATAGAAAATGATGGAATATGACATATGTATAAAGATTACACAATATAATTAACTAAAAACAATGCAATGCGGGAGGAAAAACAGTAATAAATCGACGGAATATCATAATATTACACAGAAAAATAGACGGGAACACAGTCAAAAACCGAAACCCAGAATACAGTAAGAACAACTAGTAACTCAGCACTGCGATAATCTCCATCTCAGACCTTAGCCAACAAGTCCAACAATTTAATCAAACCTTCGAATATAACCTTTCACCCGAGAAAGAGTGTAAAGCACGAAGGGTGATGCCGAGCACGAAGGGTGATGTCGTGCCATTGTTTATATTCATTATCATGTGAGGAAAGAGTGTAAATATGAAGGGTGATGCCGTGCCATTGTTTATATTCATTATCATGTGAGGAAAAAGTATAAAGCACGAAGGGTGATGCCGTGCCATTGTTTATATTCATTATCATGTGAGCAAGAGTGTAAAGCATGAAGTGTGATGTTGTGCCATATTATTGAGAGTAAAAGCACGAAGGGTGTGCGTGGCATTGTGAGTGAGTGATAATGCACAAAGCGTGATGCCGTGCCATATTATTGTGAGTTCATGGCACGAAGGGTGTTTCCGTGCAGGTGAGGACGAGGGAAATGCATTATGATGTGATATTTGTTTCCCCGTGTATACATTGTGCCTTTACTTCGAGCTGTTATTGTTGTACTTACTGGTGTGAATTATTGTTATTGTCCTGTACTTAAATTTTATCTCAATTGTTGTTGCACTATCCATGTCTTTTACTTTCTTAATTTGCTTAATTTACGTGCCGTATCTGTCGATTTCTATAGGAAGGACTAGAGTAAAAGCACGAAGGGTGATGCCTTGCATTGTTCTATCAAAAATTAAGTTCGAAATACATTTATTGGGAAAGTATATTTTAAGAATGCTTATCTTGAAGAAATTACATTTAAAGACTTTCCTTCTGTAAAGTATATATACGTATTTGGAGGAAGTACCTTTCAAAAGAAGTTTTCTATTTTGAAACGAATATATTTAAGGTCTTTAATATAAACTGGTGGGTGAAAGGTTATATTCGAAGGTTTGATTAAATTGTTGGAGTTGTTGGCCAAGGTCTGAGGTGGAGATTATTGCAGTGGTGAGTTACCACTTATTCTTACTGTATTGTGGGTTTCGGTTTTTTTTGGTTGTGTTCTCGTCCATTTTTCTGTGTAATATTATGATATTCCGTCGATTTATTACTGTTTTTCCTCCTACATTGCATTGTTATGTAGTTAATTATATTGTGTAATCTTTATACAGATGTCATATTCCATCATTTTCTAAATTTATGCCTGTTTGTTTTATTAGACCAGTGGGTGTCTTGACTAGTCCTCGTCACTACTTCACCGAGGTTAGTCTTGATACTTACTGGGCACCATTGTGGTGTGCTCATACTACTCTTCTGCGCATTTTGTGCAGATTTCGGGATTTGCATAGTCGGCCAATTGATAGATTGCAGCGCGGTTGCTGTGGTGGAGACTCAAGGTAAAACCGCTTCAGCGTTCGCCGTTCCGGAGTCACCATCTTATGTTTCTGTTGCACTGTTGTACTTATTTCTGAACAATGGCATTTTTAGGAGTTTTAGCATAGTTTCCTTAAAGCTTATGACTTGTACTTACCAGGTTTTGGGAAGAAGTGTAAAGTGTTGACGTTTAATTCAAAAGCACTTAAACTATTCATATATTATAATTAATGTTTGTTAATAATAAGCTTACCTAGTCCTTAAGACTAAGTGCCATCACGATACCCAGCGGAGGGAAAAATCGGGCCGTGACATGGGGCCACTAGACAAGATCTGATGAGCAAGAATGGCTTTGACAGGCCGTTTGGGGGAAAGGAAGCACCGAGATTATCAGAGTATAACTTCAATGTTGATGCAGCCAGAATCGTATCAGCCATTGGGCGCATCACAGAAACCAAGTGGCCTCGACCATTGCAGTCAGATCCTACCCCAGAGAAATCCTAACCTGATGTGTAAGTATCATGGCACTCATGGCCACAGGACCGAGGACTGCTGACATTTGAGATTAAAAGTGGCCCGTTTGTTAAATAACAGGCACCTACAAGAGTTTATGAGTAATTGAGCCAAAAACCACTCCAGGAAAAGGGACTCAAACAAACAAGCCGACCAAGAAGAACCTCAACGCGTCATCAACAGGGTCATTGAAAGGGTCGATGTCCCCTAGAGGCCAATGATAAAGCGCACTAAAGTATCCATCATGAGGGAAAAGCGCACCAGAGATTACATCTTTGAGGGAGCCATTTCGTTCAGCGACGAGGATGCGAAGGGCATCATACAGCCTCAAAATGATGAACTGGTGATATCCGTACTTATCAATTAATCTCGAGTTAAACATGTGTTGATTGATCCAGGTAGCTCGGCCAACATCATTTGGGGTTACAAGATCAAATAGTGTCGGCGGTCCGGGTGTTGAACGGGTTTAACATGGTATGAGAAACTACTAAATGAGGGATAACTCTTCCAGTGAATACCGCTGGGACAATTCAAGATACAAAATTCTACAAGATCGAAGGGGACATGAGGTATAACGCCTTATTCGGAAGGACATGGGTTCAAAACATGAGGGCATTACCCTCAACATTACACCAGGCACTGAAGTTCCCTACGCGGGGAGGAATCAAGACGGTCTACAGAGAGCATCCGACTACAAAAGAAATGTTCGCAGTCGACGAAGTGATCCTAGTTCCCGTGGTCTCGACACCAAAGAACACGGAGCCGACCAGGAAGGAAGGAATGAAATAGAAATCACTAATACCAGCCCCGACTGAACCAGAAGAGCTAGAAGTAGGCGAGAAGGAGGATTATGGAGTTCCTAGGTTGTTCATTATCCCCCGATGATTCCAATGCCACCAAATCAACGGTCGAGGAGCTGGAGAAATTCATATTTATCGAACACTTACCCCGATCGAAATATATAATTGGGCACGATGTTAACTCCCGAGCTCAGGAAAAAACTCATAAATGCTTATAGCTAACATAGATTGTTTCGCTCGGTCCCATCTTGACATGTCAGGGATCCCGCATGAGGTAACAACTCATAAGCTGAGTTTGGAACTGAAGTTCCATCCGGTTAAGCAAAAAAGGAGACTGTAGTCTAAGGTCAAGCATACATTCATCAAGTACGAGGTATCTAAACTCCTTAAATAGGATCCATTCAGGAAGTTAAGTACCCGGATTGGAAAGCCAACATAGTGGTAATACTTAAGAGAGGAAATAACTAAGAATGTGTGGATTATAAAGATCTGAACAAGGCATTTCCTAAGGATTCTTTTCCTTTTCCTAACATCGATCGGATGATCGACGCGACGGCTGGGCACAAGATACTCAGCTTTCTCGATGCCTGTTCTGGGTACAACCAAATTCGGATGGACCCATAAAAAGAAACTTCTTTGCTTCAAAACAAGGCCATGATGTGCGGAACCCTGCAGACACCTAAAAAGATGCTGCACAATAAGAAGGTAAGCAGTACGAGGAACAAGCATGAACTGAGAAACAGGATTCACTATATAAATTACCAAGCCTAGTCATAGTCAAGTATTGCAATGCTCCCACCATACTGTGGTATTCAGAAGAATCAGATAATAGTTCCCCATTAATCTATGATAATGAGTTCCTGGATGATAGCTATGTGCGAACAAGTGTAAATTTGTGAATACTGTATACGAATGAACTGGGGGTCAGCACACACACCGAGTTCTCGGTGAGTCAAATGAAGTACGAAGTACGAATGTATGATATAAAGATCGAATCTGAGAACTCTTCTAATCGAGGTTGGAACGGGGTGCTCGCCACCGGGCCTGACAAGACAACACCCCCGAACCAAGAATGAGCTCCAAGTCCTCCGAAAGCACTACAAACGGTTGCACACGACCGGATACCACGGTGCGGATCTCGCCCGATGGCAGTAGCATATCAGTGATGGATGTACAAGGAGGATTTTTACCTTTTTTGAATTGTACTGGGGGTAAAACTCCTTTACTATATAAAGGGGAACTTTCTTATTCAATTTACATTATGTAACACGCATATCAAGGCAATATAAACTTATTTCTTTCTTTCTAGCTATTAAAAGGTTCTTATTTTAATCATAGTTCTTCATACGCATTTGACTTCGAATCGAGGGTCTAGTAAAGGGCAAAACTATTGTTAATGTTGAATCCAAGCCCGAACTCAATGTCATAACTGGTTTGATTATTTATTTTATCTTTAATTTTTTTATCTAACACTCTTGATTACTTATGTTAAGTCAATCCACATATCCTTAAACTCGTGTACAAATTTAATTGTTATTCGTTTTAAAGGTAAATAGTTTGGCGCCCCCCTGGGGCTTAGGATAATAATGGTGGTTTGATACAAATATCCATAACACAATCTATTTTACACTTGTTCTTTAAGGTCTCAATTTCAGGTCAACTTAAAAAAGTCAAATCTCATTCTGCTCGCCTAAACGTTGAGGCTGAGTATGGCCATCATGGCGAAAATAACAATATGGTCCCCACCAATGAAGTGCCCCATGCTGATTCCACCAGAGTCCTAGATGAAGACCCGGTATATTCTAACTCGCAAGTGGTCATCGATGACAACCTGCTCACTGAATTCGATAAGAGCGTTCGCGGAGAAGCCCGGACAACGGCTCGAGAAGTACCCCAAGGCGAAGGCAACGGGATCTGTCTACGATTGATCTTCCAAATATTGCAGGCTCAACAGGAAGTGATTGCATAGATGCAAAATTAAAGTCGTGCTCGATCAGAGTTGATCCCGAACCGTCCCGGAAAAACACTCGAAGAAATGAGCAGATCACCGAAAGGCCGGGTGAAGCTGAGTCGGTGTCAGCCCCGAAGTAATGAGTATGACTAAAGCATTAACGAAGTAGGTGGAATCAGGTGAAATGAAAATTGAGGAAAATGACAAGAAGGTGGAGACATATAATTCTCGAGTCGATCAAATCCCAGGAGCACCCCCAATATTGAAGGCCCGGACTCCAAAAATATTATCAAAATGCCTTTTCCTCCAAGCGCGGCACCGAAGCCAACCCCGAAGATGTTTCGTATGCTCGATATTACAAAATATAACGGGACCACGGATCCGAATGAGCATGTGACCTCCTAAAAATGCGCCATCAAAGTTAATGATTTGGAAGACGATGAAATCAAGCCAGTGTTATTAAAGAAGTTCGGGGAAACTCTTTCAAAAGGATCAATGATATGGTACCAAAACTTGCCCCCAAATTCCACTAATTCATTCGCTATGCTCGCGGATGCTTTTGTAAAGGCTCACGTCGGGGCCATCAAGGTCATGACCAGAAAATCAGACCTTTTTAAAGAGATAATGAGATGCTCAGAGAGTTCGTGTCAAGGATTCAAATGGATTGGATGGACTTGCCTCCAGTTGCGGATGATTGGGATGTTCAGGAATTCACTTAAGGACTTAACCCCCAAAGCTCCTTGGCTTCGCAGCAGCTGAAAAAAATTTGGTAGAGTACCCAGTTGTAACTTGGGATGACGTTCACAATAGGTACCAGTCAAAAGTTACGGTCGAGGACGACCAACTCGGAGCCCTTTCTGCGGTCGTTTATCACATCAGAACTGACGACAGGTCTAAGAGAGTCATCGATCATGAATCAAATTCGGACCAAGATCGGTATCAACCATCCAGTGCAGATCGGTGGGGGAATAGGACCGGGCGTAATCCCACGAGGAACGAGAAGATAAGTGACTGTGAGGCCAATAGCCGAGGTCTGATGAGCAAGAATCGAGTGGCCTCAACCATTGCAGTCAGATCCTACCTAGAGAGATCCTAACTTGGTGTATAAGTATCATGGAACTCATAGCCACAGGACCGAGGACTTCCGACAATTGAGAGAAAAAGTGTCTCAGTGTTCAATAATAGGCACCTATGCGAGCTTCTGAGTGACCGAGCCAAAAACCACTTCAAAAGGGACTCCTACAAACAGGCCGACCAAGAAGAACCTCAGCACGTCATCAACATGGTCATTAGAAGGGTCGATGTCCCCATGGGGCCAATGATAAAATGCACTAAAGTATCCATCATGAGTGAAAAGCGCATCCGAGATAACATCCTGGAGGTAGCTATTTCGTTCAGCGACGAGGATGCCGAGGGAATCATACTGCCGCACAATGATGAATTGGCGATAGCTGTACTTATCAACAAATCACGAGTTAAACATGTGTTGATTGATCCAGGCATCTTGGCCAACATCATTTGGGGTTACAGGATCAAATAGTGTCGGCGGTACGGGTGTTGAACGGGTTTAACATGGTATGCAAAACTACTAAAGGAGAGATAACCCTGCTAGTGAATAACGCTGGGACGATTCAAGATACAAATTCTACAAGATCGAAGGGGGCATGAGGTATAACGCCTTATTCAGAAGTTCATGGGTTCAGAACATGAGGGAATTACCCTTAACATTACACCAGGCACTAAAGTTCCCTACTCGGGGAGGAATTAAGACAATCTACAGAGAGCAGCCGATCACAAAAGAAATATTCGCAATCGACGAGGTGATCCCAATACCCTTGGTCTCGACATCAAAGAACACAAAGCCGACCAGGAAATAAGGAATTAAATTTCAATCACTAATACCATCCCCGATCGAACCAGAAGAGCAAGAAGTAGGCGAGGAGGAGGATTATAGAGTTCCTAGGTTGTTCATTACCCCCAATGATTCTAATACCACCAAATCAACGGTCGAGGAGCTGGAGAAATTCATATTGATCGAACACTTACCTGATCAAAATGTATAACTGGGCACGATGTTAACTCCCGAGCTCAGGAAAAAACTCATATATTTCTTATAGCTAACATAGATTGTTTTGCTTGGTCCCATCTTGACATGATAGGGATCCCGTCAGAGGTAACAACTCATAAGCTGAGTTTGGACCCGAAGTTCCATCCGGTTAAGAAAAAAAGGAGACTGTAGTCTGAGGTTAAGCATACATTCATCTAGTACGAGGTATCTAAACTCCTTAAATAGGATCCATTCAGGAAGTTAAGTACCCGGACTGGATAGCTAACATAGTAGTAGTACCTAAGAAAGGGAATAGCTAAGAATGTGTGTGGATTATAAAGATCTAAACAAGGCATGTCCTAAGGATTCTTTTCCTTTACCTAACAATCGGATGATTGACGCGACGACTGGGCACAAGATACTCAATTTTCTCGATGCATATTCTAGGTACAACCAAATTCGAATGGACCTATAAAAAGAACCTTCTTCTCTTCAAAACAAGACCTTGATGTGCGGCACCCTGCAGACACCTAAAAAGACGCTGCACAACAAGAATGTGAGCAGTACGAGGAACCTGCATGAACTGAGAAACAAGATTCATTACACAAAATTTACCAGGCCTAGTCATAGTCAAGTATTGCAATTCTCCCACCATACTACGGTATTCAGAAGAATCAGATAAGAGTTCCCTATTAATCTACAATAAGAAGGTCCTGGATGATAGCGGTGTGCGAACAAGTTTAAATTTGTGAATACTATACACGGATGAACTCGGGGTCAGCACACACACCGAGTTCTCGGTGAGTCAAACCAAGTACGAAGTATGAATGTATAAGATAGATATCGAATCTGAGAACTCCTTAAATCGAGGCTGGAACTGAGTGCTTTCCACCGGCCCTGACAATACAACACCCCCGAACCCGAAACGAGCTCCAAGTCCTCAGAAAGCATTACAAACGGTTGCACACGACTAGCAGAGGGTCATGATATCTGCACCCACCCGGATATCACGGTGCGGATCTCGCCCGATGTCGGTAGCATATAAGTGATTGATGTACAAGGAGGATTTTTACCTTTTTTAGAATTTTACTAGGGGTAAAACTCCCTTACTATATAAAGGGGAATTTTCTTATTCAATAGACACATTGTAACATGCATATCAAGACAATATAAACTTATTTTTCTGCTTTCTAACCATTAAAAGGTTTTTATTTTAAGCATAGTTCTTCATACGCATTTGGCTTCGAATCGAGGGTCCAGTCGAGGGAAAAACTATTGTTAATCTTGAATCCAAGCCCGAACTCAATGTCATAACTGGTTTGATTATTTATTTTACATTTAGTTCGCTTATCTAACATTCTTGATTACTTATGCTGAGTCAATCCACATATCCTTAAACTCGTGTATAAATTTAATTATTATCTATTTTAAGGGTAAACAGTTTGCCCCTCCCCCCCCCCTCCCCCCGTGGGGCTAAGGATAATAATGGTAGTTTGATACCAATATCCATAACACACTCTATTTTAGACTTGTTCTTTAAGGTATCAATTTCATATCAACTTTAAAATGTTAAATTCTAATTTTGCTCACCTAAACGTTGAGGCTGAGTCTTGCCATCATGGCGTAAACAACAATCTGGTGCCCAGCAATGAGGTGCCCCATGATGATTCCAGCAGAGTCCTAGATGCATACCTAGTCGATGCTAACTTGTAGGTGGTCATCGACGCCAACCTGCCCACCGATCCTGAGAAGAACGATCGCGAAGGAGCCCGACCAACGGCTCGAGAAGTACCCCAAGGCGAAGACGACGGGGTGAGTCTACGATTGATCTTCCAAATGTTGCAGGATCAACGGGTAGCGATAGCATAGCAGAAAAATTAAAGTCGTGCACCCAGAAGAGTTGAGCCCGAACCGTCCCGGAAAAACACCCGAAGAAATGAGCAGATCACCGAAAGAACAGGTGAAGCTGAGTCTGTATCAGCCCCGAAGTAATGAATATGCTTAAAGCATTAACAAAATGGGTGGAATCAGGTGAAATGATAATTGAGGCAAATGACAAGAAGGTGGAGATATATAACTCTCGGGTCGATCAAATTGCAGGAGCGCCCCCAATATTGAAGGCCCGGACTCCAAAAAAATTATCAAATTGCTTTTTTCTCCAAGCGCGGCACCGAAGCCAACCCCGAAGATGTTTCGTTTGCCCGATATTCCAAAATATAACGGGACCACGGATCCGAATGAGCATGTGACCTCCTACAAATGCGCCATCAAAGGTAATGAGTTGGAAGACGATGAAATCAAGCCAGTGTTATTAAATAAGTTCGGGGAAACTCTGTCATAAGGATCAATGATATAACTTGCCCCCAAATCCCACTGATTCGTTCGCTATGCTAGCGGATGCTTTTGTAAAGGCTCATGTCGGGGCCACCAAGGTCCCGACCAAAAAATTGGACCTTTTTAAAGAGATAACGAGATGCTTAGGGAGTTCGTGTCAAGGTTTCAAATGGATCGAATGGACTTGCCTCCGGTTGCGGATGATTGGGCCTTTCAGGAATTCACTTAAGGACTTAACCCTCGAAGCTCCTTGGCTTCACAGCAGCTGAAACAAAATTTGGTAGAGTACCCAATTGTAACTTGGGATGACGTTCACAATAGGTACCATACAAAAGTTAGAGTTGAGGACGGCTAACACGGAGCCCTTTCTAGGGTCATTTATCCCAACAGAACTGACGATCGGCCTAAGAGAGTCATCGATCATGAATCAAAGTCAGTCCGAGATAGGTATCAACCATCCAGTGCAAATTGATAGGGGAACAGGACCGGGAGTAACCCCACGAGGAACGAGATGATAAGAGATTGTGGGGCCAATAGCTGAGGTCTGATAAGCAAGAATGGTTTTGATAGGCCGTTTGGGGGAAAGGAAACACCGAGATTATCAAAGTATAACTTCAATATTGATGCAGCCAACATCGTATTGGCCATTGGGCACATCAAAGAAACTAAGTAGCCTCGACCATCGTAGTCAAATCCTACCCAGAGAGATCCTAACCTGATGTGTAAGTATCATGGCACTCATGGCCACAGGACCGAGGACTGCCGACAATTGAGAGAAAAAGTGGCTCAGTTGTTCAATAACGGGCACCTACGATAGTTTCTGAGTGATCGAGCCAAAAACCAAAAGGGACTCCAAACAAACAGGCCGACCAAGAAGAACCTTAGAACGTCATCAACATGGTCATTGGAAGGGTCAATCTCCCGTAGAGGCCAATGATAAATCACACTAAAGTATCCATCATGAGGGAAAATTGCACCCGAGATAACATCCTGGAGGGAGCCATTTCGTTCAGCGACGAGGATGCCGAGGGCATCATACTGCCTCACAATGATGAACTAGTGATATTTGTACTTATCAACAAATCTCGAGTTAAACATGTGTTGATTGATCCAGGCAGCTCGGCCAACATCATTTGGGGTTACAAGATCAAATAGTGTCGGTGGTCCGGGTGTTGAACGGGTTTAACATGGTATGCAAACTACTAAAGGAGATATAACCCTGCCAGTGAATACTGCTGGGACAATTCAAGATACAAAATTCTAGAAGATAGAAGGGTACATGAGGTATAACGCCTTATTTGGAAGGCCATGGGTTCACAACATGAGGGAATTACCCTCAACATTACACCAGGCATTGAAGTTCCCTACGCGGGGAGGAATCAAGACGGTCTACAGAGAGAAGCCGACAACAAAAGAAATGTTCACAGTCGACGAGGTGATCCCAGTGCCCGTGGTCTTGACATCAAAGAACATGGATCCGACCAGGAAGAAAGGAATGAAATAGCAATCAATAATACCAGCCCCGACCAAACCAGAAGAGCGAGAAGTAGGCGAGGAGGAGGATTACGGAGTTTCTAGGTCGTTCATTACCCCTGATGATTCCAGTGCCACCAAATCAACTGTCGAGAAGCTGGAGCAATTCATATTGATCGAACATTTACCCGATCGAAATGTATAACTGGGCACGATGTTAACTCCCGAGCTAAGGAAAAAACTCATAAATTTCTTATAGCTAACATAGATTTTTTCGCTTGGTCGCATCTTGACATGACAGGGATCCGCCGGAGGTAACAACTCATAAGCTCAGTTTGGACCTGAAGTTCCATCCGTTTAAGAAAAAAAGGAGACTGCAGTCCGAGGTCAATCATACATTCATCAAGTATGAGGTATCTAAACTCCTTAAAATAGGATCCATTCAGGAAGTTAAGTACCCGGACTGGATAGCCAACGTAGTGAGTAGCTAAGAAAGGAAATATTTAAGAATGTGTGTGTATTATAAAGATATGAGCAAGGCATGTCCTAAGGATTCTTTTCCTTTGCCTAACATCGATCGGATGATCAACGTGACAACTGGACATGAGATACTCAGTTTTCTCTGTGCCTATTCTAGGTACAACCAAATTCTAATGGGCCCCAGCGATCAAGAAAAAACTTTCATTAACATTAAATTTGACACCCATTATTCAAAACGTAATGCCATTCGGATTAAAGAACGTCGGTGCCACCTATCAACGCCTAGTAAACCTAATGTTTGAAGAACATATAGGAAAATCAACAAAATTTTATATTGATGACATGTTAGTCAAGTACCTGCGAGTAGAGGACCAATTGAAACATTTACAGGTAGCCTTCGACATATTGAAGAGATACAATATGAATATGAACCCGAAAAAGTGAACATTCAGTGTCGGATCCAAAAAATTGCTCAGGTTCATGGTATCCAACCGAGGGATCGAGATGAATCCAAATAAAATAAAATCCATAGAAGATATCACCATGGAGGACAACGTCAAGGTCGTTCATAGGATAATCGGGTTTATAGCCACCCTGGGTCGATTCATGTCGAGCTCATCGAACAAAAGCCATCTGTTCTTCTCGCTGTTGAAGAAGAAGATTAACTTTCTCGCTGGGATTGGAGGAACAAGTACATAGACTACTTGAAAACTGGGAAATTTCCCTCGGATCCCAAAGAATCTAGAGCCTTGCGTACCAAGGCTGCCAGATTTAGGTTGGTTGAAGGGACATTGTTCAGGAGAACGTTCGACGGTCTGTTAGCCAGATTCTTGGGGCCGGGAGATACCGATTACGCCTTGAGAGAAGTTCATGAAGGAACTTGTGGGAACCATTCGAGGAAGAATCTTTGGTTCGAAAACTAATCAGGGTTGTACAACCTTGAATTCTAGTATCGGGTTCACCCCATTTTCATTGGTCTATGGGGACGAAAGCTTAATACCAATTGAAGTGGGGAAACCGAGCCTCAGGTTCCAATATGCAACAAAAGGATCAAACAGCAAGGCCATAATCACGATCCTAGAGCTATTGGATGAAAGGCAGGTGGCCGCCCTAGTCCGGTTGGCCGCCCAGAAACAGCTAGAAAAATACAACAACCAAAAATCCAAAATCGTCGGATCCCTCGAATGAGACAAAAACCAAAAAAGTACTAAGGCATCTACTTTTGATCTTCACTAGGGCCCGACTTATCGCCAGAACTGTCGAAGCCTTCAAATCCCTCGGAGCCCTTAGAACCCTTGGAGTCTTCGGCACCTTCAGGCTCATAAAGCTTCTTCGCCATGGCCTCGATATTTTTTCTTCCTCAATCTCAGCCGACAGGTCAAAACCTCGGGCATGGATATCTTCGAGGGCCTCTCTTTGGTACAGTCGCTTCATATATTTGACCTTTGACTTTAGGAGGGTCTCTGTTGCCTCCACATCGGCCATGTATTAGGCCACCATCTCTTTGGCATCGGTGGAGGTTGTGTCCAATTTGGACTTCACAGCCTCATATTCTTTATTGAGGGCGTCCTATTCTGCGACGGCCAAGCTCAGTTGTACTCGAAGATCGTCATTCAGTTGAGACCACTTGTCAGCTTTGTCTTTCGCCGCCCGCAGTTGGTTCTCAACTGATGTCAACTTTTCCTTAGCGGTTTCCTTCACCAAAGCCAGCAGGTCCATTTTGCTTTTTCACCCGTCGGCCATGGCCTGGACCTCGTTCATCTCGACCCGGAGTTGGTCGATCAGGTCGATCTTCTGCCGGATCTGTGAGGTTTTGATGTTAGTCACAACGACTAGCTCCTCGTTTTTAGCTTCAAAGACCTTTACCTTTTCAACCAGGTCGGCATGTTTCCTCTTTAGGGTCAAAGCTTCCTTTTGAGCGCTTCTCGGCACGGACTAAAGTTCCTTGACGGCCAAGTCCTATTGCTCACTGAGAAGCATGTACATATCCTTCTTTCAAATATGCTCCTTGAGCTCGAACTCGAGCTAGCTTATTTCAAAACAGTATCGGAGGAAGCTCTCATAGTGAAGCACCGAGGCTTGCAAAACAACGAAAATAGTAAAAGATATCGAAATCTAAGTGGAATTCATGAAGGAGTATTGATGCCTTACCCGGTTCCGCGCCTGCTGCAGCTCGTTGAAGAGACTCGGCGCGCCCACCTCATTCATTTTTTCCTGGTCCTCCTCAGTCACCAGGAATCAGAGATAGCTGGCTATGCCCACTGGAAGGGATAGAACCTGAGAATAACCATTCTCTTGCAGTTGGGGTCCACACTCAGAGCGGGAAAATATTTCACCAGTTTTTGGCTCGAACTCGGCCTGTCAACTTCCGAAGGCGCGTCCTTCTTCAGGATATCTAATCGCCCAGCCCGGAATAGTCTTCCAAAGGGGACACGTCCACGCCATCGAAGAAGGAGCGGAGAGGGTCGCCTGCGTCGTAAACTCCTTTTCTTGACTTTTCCTTTCCTTCTTGGGCCTCTTCAAGCATGAACTTGGTGTAGGAGGGCATATCGATGATGTCTATCACACAGCTCGCCTCCTTCGGAACCAAAGCAGCTTCTCGGGAGGTCTACGCCCCTGTCTCCATTCAGCCTCTCGAGTCGAAAGGAGACCGGTCTCTTGGTTTTATTCCTCGCTTGCCGCCTGCTCCTCGGTAGGTTTCGGTCCGTGAGCGACAAAGATGTCTTCGTCTTCAGACTCATCCCTAGGTCGGAGAAGCGAGTCAGAGTCCGGCACCCGGGCTTGGTATTCTTCTTGGGGTTACGAGCCCGGGAAGCCGCCCTTTTTATTGGCTTCACCTTGGGACTCGGAGACCCCGAGGACTTTATTTTCTTTTTCTTCTCCTCCCCCATGGCAACCCCCGGCTGTCCCATAATGGAGGGATCAACGGATGAGGATGCATTCGCGTCCCTTTCCAGCGGCTTAAGTTCAGTGGCCTTAGGAAAACCTGTAAAGGAAAGAGAAAAGGTCAGCATCATATGAGTTTAAGGAATAGTAATAACTATTCAAGGGAAAGCCTTACCATGAGAATGGGCCTCCCATCTGTCCTTCAAACGTTTGCGCCATGCATGCTCGAAGTATGATATCTGCTTGCAGATGCCTTCGATCCACTCTTTGAGTCGGGGGACCGCAATGGGAACCTTGGAAACAGTTTCACGACCACAGACACTGATGATGAGAAAGGAGTTAAAAGAAAATTGACACTTAAGGAAAGGATGTAGTTACGATATGAATTCCACTTCTCCAGAAATGGAAGGAACTCAGGAGTAATCAGGTCTTCAGTTTTTACACAAATAAAACGCCCCTGCCAACCTCGGTCACGATCTCTATCGATACTCGAAAAAAGAGCCTTGTTGGCTCGGCGAGCAAGCTTTATTATGCCCCCTCAAAAAATTTGGGGACTGTACAAACAAAACAGATGGTCGATGGTAAACCGAGAAGACTCGGTGTTTTTCACAAAATGGCGAAGGAGGATCACGATCCTCCAAATGGACGAGTGAATTTTTCGAGGCACACCTCATACCTCTTACAAAAGGCCAGGATCACAGGTTCTACCGAGCCCAGCGTGAAGGGGTAAGTGTAAACACTTGAATACATGTCCACGTGGGTAGTAATTTCGTCCTTGGGCCCGGGGACAACCACGTCCTTGTCTTCCCATTTGCAGTCCTCTCAAACTATGGGAAGGATATCTTCAGTAATTGAGCATATGTATCTCCATCCTTCACCCCGATCTTGTTTGGATGAGGCCTTCTCGACTTTGAAGTCATCTACGATTGAACAGACCCCGATAATAAAGATTTTCATGGGGATCTGGGGCCGTTTCGGTAGAAGTCAATTCGGGATCAACCACCTCGGAAGCAGCCATCTCGAGAACAACTACCTTGGGAAGGGCCTTCTCGGTACTTGTGTCCGGGTGGAAAGATGAAGAGACAACCTGCTGAGAAACTGATTTGGAAGTCTTAGCCATCGTGATCTAGAAAATAAGAAGATTTGAAGGGCAGATATGAAGGTTTGAAGGAAAGGTATGAAGGTTTGAATGAAATGTATGAAGGTTTGAACGAAATGTATGAAGATCTGGGCAGAAACTTAAGAAGAGCTATGAAGATTTGAAGATCCAAGGTAAAGAGAAGAAGATTTGAAAGAGTTGATAGCCGCTAGAGAATTCGAAGATAAAAGCTAGGATCGAAAAGTGGAAAAAAGTACAAAAGGTCGAAGCTTTTATAGGAGAAACTGTAGGCGAATAGACAATGATTGACACGTGTCCGAAGTCAGAACGACGTGACTGATGGGACATTTTGACTTATTTGTCGTCTCGGTTATGACGTACGAAGGAAGGAATCAGGGTTCATCTATCGTTTCCATCGTTTTGGCGAACCTACTCTCTAAGAAATGAGGGGACTATCTGTATACGGATGAACTCGGGGTCAGCACCACCCCGAGTTCTCAGTGAGTCAAACGAAGCACAAAGTATGAATGTGTGAGATAGAGATCGAATATGAGAACTCTTTGAAATGAGGCTGGAACAGGGTGCTCGCCACCGGGCCTGACAAGGCAATATTCCCCTAACCTGAACGAGCTCCAAGTCCTCGGATAACACTACAATTAGTTGCTCACGACTCACAGAGGTCCGTGTTATCCGCACCCAACCAGATATCACAACGAGGATCTCGCCCGATGTCGGTAGCATATCAGTGATTGATGTACAAGGAGGATTTTTACCTTTTTTAGAATTGTACAAGGGGTAAAATTCCCCTACTATATAAAGGGGAAGTTTCTTATTCAATAGACATATTGTAACATGCATATCAAGGCAATATAAACTTATTTATCTGCTTTCTAGCTATTAAAAGGTTCTTATTTTAATCATAGTTATTCATACGCATTTGGCTTCGAATCGAGGGTCCGGTCGAGGGCAAAACTATTGTTAAGCTTGAATCCAAGCCCGAACTCGACGTGATAATTGGTTTGATTATTTATTTTATCTTTAATTCATTTATCTAACATTCTTGATTACTTGTGTTGAATCAATCTACATATCCTTAAACCCGCCTATAAATTTAAATTGTTATCTGTTTCAAGCGTAAAAAAATACTAAATTTGGAAAAAAATTCTTGAAAATATTTAGTTTGAGAAAGAAACATAGAATCTAAAGACCGCACAACTTGCACCTCCAGAAAATAAGAATGTCAATGAGATCCTTTATTGGAAACTGATAGGAAAGAAGAGAAATGACGTGGTGAAGTAAACAAGCTCCCGTAAAAATAATATAATCCACATAAAGAAGTAAAATAAGAATGTCCGAGGAAGAGCGAATTGCATCAACACAAACAATTGGATTAGTGAATTTTTATCATTTTCAAGACCTTTTGGAGGAGACTTTATAGTCCATAAAGCAAAGGAATGAATTGCATTAAGGTAATCAGCATAGAGCCATCAAATAAGTTATAAAACATAATTTCCTATGTTGTCTCGCCATCTTCTCCACAACAGTAGCTTGAAAAATACAATAGGAATTGTCGCAAGCATCCGTTGGCAAGGTCTCAAGATCGACGTGATACCATGAATCTGAAAGAACGGAAGGAGGTGGATTATCAATTTTTCTTTATATATTCTAAGTAGTTGATTAGTTTAAAAATTAGTCGATTAAAACTAAAAATATAATATAACTGAAAGCAGAAGTAAAGTGCAGGAATTAAAGACATTCATAATTTTTTATATTGGTTCGGATTCAATGTGAATCCTACTCCAGTCCCCTTGGGCGTTGCAAGGGTGTTCTCTCTTCAATGCTCTTTGAATAATTTCGTACAATTGTGTTGATGTTATCTCCGAACACCAATTCACTTTTGGTTCTAATTAAGTACGCCCGTGGTATTTTCGATCAATGCCTCACTAATATTTTTCTCGCTTTCTTCTCTCTATTGATTATACGGTAAACTTCACTTAGATTACCATGCTTCTTTAGATAGTACAAAGAGTATGAAGTTGGTTTGATTAAAGTATATTCTTCTTCAAGACTGGTACAGATGTATATATACTTCGGGAGGTTTTCTTGACTCTTGATTGATGAGAATCTTGAGAAATTATCAACCCAAGGGAATTGACCTTGAAAGGAATCGTATAGTGATTCTTTTCGAGAATAAGGGTGGAGCTTCCGTTAATTTTGCATTGACTTGTGGTTTTGATGGTCTTTTCCTTCGATGAGCAGATCTTCCTATTATTTGAGCAAACAAAATTAAATCCCTTGATTCCATGAGTTAACAACCTTCCTTTGATAGAGGAATCTTCGGTGTATATTTTTGCAATCTTGACTTCTTTTAATTTGGGTCTTCCTATAATATTTCCGCTATCAAATTCTAGATTGATTTTTTCTTTGGATTTCTGCTACTCTTTATTTATTAGTTTCTATGATAGTCTTCCTTTCCTTTGCTTCTGGAGTATTTCTGTACATAAAAAATATGTTATTTTGCATAATTAAAATAAATGTAAATCTGACAGAATCCTCGTCAGATCCGCGACAGTGGAGATAAACAACACTCTTGCTCGGAGTTTCCATCTCTCATTCACAGTCGGTTGATCAATATCTTTAAGTCTAGAAAATTGCACGGGGCGCCCTATTTAGGCGCCCCTTTTTAACCTGTAGTCGATTTGTTTTTATGTTTGCACCCGTACCCATTTTTTTGTTAAAAGCCTTTCGAAAAGATAATTTTACTCTTTTTATTACAAGACTACTTTTTTTTCAAGTAAACCCCATTTCTCTACTTTGCAAATACTCTCTCTCTCTCTCTCTCTCGCTCTCTCTCTCTCTCTCTCTCTCTCTCTCTCCCGTTCTTCGCTTTTACGAAATCAAAACGGTTATCGTCATTGTTTTTTGATTTTTCAACTGTTTGTTCGCCAACAAGATTACGTATAATCACAGGTACATTGCAGTACCTTTACGCTTTAATTTCTGGGTATTATTTTTTTGTGATAGTCATGTTCTATAGGTTTTGTTTGTTTTTTTGTGATATTCATGTTCGATAGGTTGTTAGGGTTTAGTTCTATAGTGATTTTTTGTCATGTATGCCTTAATTTTATGGAGCTGATGTTTTTTTATTTTTTTGTGTTAAATTTTGTGCTTTGCTGAGTTTTTTTATTTTGTAACTGGTTAACTTCAGTGTTTTAGCAGGTGATGTTTTGTTTTGTTTCTGATATTTTTTGTTTTGTTTTGGTGCACTTCAGCATATTGGGAGCTTCAGTTTTTTTGTTTTGTTTTGGTGATATGCTGAAGTTTTTGAACGTGTGTGTCTGTTTTGTATTTTGTAACTGGTGAACTTCAGCTTGTTTTTGTTTATGAGCTGAAGTTTTTTGTTTTGTTTTGGTGAACTTCAGCATATTGGGAGCTTAAGTTTTTGTTTTGTTTTGGTGATATGCTGAAATTTTTGAACGTGTGTGTCTGTTTTTAATGAACATTTCTATAAACTCTTTAGCTAGGGAGCTGAAGTTTTGTTTGTGTTTTTTGTTATATTTTTTGAAAGTTGGAGCTGAATTTTTTTTTTGTTTAATTATTGGTGTTATATTTTTATGAAAGTGGGAGCTGATGTTTTGTGTTTTGTAACTGGTGAACTTCAGCTTGTTTTTGTTTTGGAGCTGAAGTTTGTGCTTTGTTTTGGTGAAACTTCAGCATATAGGGAGCTGAAGTTTATGTTTTGTTTTTGGTGACCCTTCAACATATTGGGAGCTGAAGCTTTTTGTTTTATATTTGCTGAGTTTTTCTTCTTTGAGTTGATGTTTTTAACTGATATCTTTTACTTTCTTTCAACAGATGACTTCTACAAATCTTACAGCACCTTCAAATCCTTCAGCAGCTAAAGCATCTAAAAACCGTACACTATCAAAAGGTCCTTCAGTCCGTATTGTTCCTCCTATAAGAGCAGGGGAAAGATATTTTGAGTTTCGAGATTGGTTTAACTGTCATGCTTACTGGAAGGGTAACCACGATTTGAAGAGTTTAATCAAAACTTTCTTGACTCCTGTATAAGAAGATAAGCTAACTAATGGTACTTTTCGGTATATTTTGGCTATGGAGAACTTCAAATGCAACATGAAGTTAGTTCATTGCTTGTGCCTTTCTCGAATATTCACCAATGATCGAGACTCTTTTAGTTTCAAGATTTTTGGGCATAATGTATCGTTCACCCTTGAAGACTTTCACATTATGTGTGGTTTGAGGATCACCGCACATAATGTTGAAAAACCATCTAAACGAGAGAGCACGATTTTGAAATGATATTTTGGTAAGTCTAAAGGTGTGACATTGAAGGACATTCGAGATTTTACGTTCCGTAATGAAATTCAGAAGGATGATGTAAATTTCAAACATGTATGTGAGAGTGATAAAGATGTTGTTAAACTTATGGAAATTCTTGTTGTGGAGTCTATTTTATGTGGTAAAAAGAATGAATCAACGGTGCTAGAGGATTATGCAGCGATTGTCGAAGATGATAATGCTTGTGTTGATTATCCTTGGGGTAATGTCACGCCCCAAATTCGAGGGACGCGACCGGCACTCGACCGGGTGAACCCCAGTGAAGCGAACCAGATTTGCCTCTCCCACCTAACGCGTTTCCCCGTGTTTATAACATACATTATTTATGTAAAATGGTGAGACAAGCTTAAAAGTGTGTGATTACCACATTAAGTCCAATTCATGCATATTAGATACGCCACTTTCTGATACGGAACACGATTACAAATACATACAATCACTACCCAAAATATACATATACATATACACCCACGTAGTGTCTACGAAACCTCTAAGAGTACTAGGGACTTATTCAATACTTGGCGGCAACAAGGCCCCGGCTATACCTTACAATACATAATACACTCAAAAAGAGAAGGCCCGAACTACACATGTCACCCGAGAGGAAATGGGGCTCACCAGTACAACTGAGAAGGATGAGGAGAAGGCACCACTAACGGCGAGCTGAGCAACCTGCTATGGATCCACCTACATCCATATAAAAGATGTAGCGCCCCCGGCAAAAGGGGCGTTAGTACAGTGGAATAGTACTAGTATGTATAAACAAACTTTATCCCAAGTACAATCAAGCAATACACACTTAAGGAGCAATAATAGAACCAATTAATAGATGCACGTAGAAGGACACAACCAAAATCAAACAAGATGCACAATCTCTTCTTTTTCCCTATCAACATCATCATATTCAAGAGCTCATAGCTTTTCATTTCAGCAGTGATAACGATCACCTTTCATCCTTATTACCTCAGCCACCCTTATTACCTCGGCCACCCTTATCACCACAACCCATCATCCTTATTACTTCGTGTTGCGGCGCGCAACCCGACCCCGCCTGACAATTTTAATTGACAGCACAATCATAAACAATTTCATCACAAGAATCACCAATTCAAGGAATACAAATTCATATCAACGACGCATTTATTTGGGCCCAAGGCACCATAACATCTATCAAGTAGAAATTTCATGAACACGGTGTTGCCACATTCGCTCAATTCGGTTACATTTTTTCACAATACTCTTTTTCATTACTTTTCACGTATCGCTTTCGACTATTTTACACATTCCCATATTTGAGCACATTATCAATCTTTCATTCATTTCCCATCAAGAACCTTTTACAACTTCATACAGCACAGTAGCATGACAATCAACCAGGAAGAATCAGAGAATAAAGTCTCGCGTCTCAACACGTTTGAACAGTCAATTCACATATTTCCAAACAAGGTACACATACCACATACTCGAACCCAACAAGAGGATTCTACGAAGGTTAAAGTTAGCCATACATACCTGGGGTTGAAATTCCTTTTCAACTTTTACTTAGAAATCGCCGGACCGACTAGTACCGTCAATCTAGTTCACAGTTAAACATATTCAACTCAGAATTGGAAACCATGCATACAATTTCAACTCCTTTTAAGTATTTATCAACTGACATGTGACTCCCCCCTTAGATTTCCAACCTCTTATTTGTGAAGTTCACCCCAACCCGCTTCCTCTTACTAGATTATGGACATTAATGATCATGCATGCGAGGTATAAACTTATATTTTTAAGAATCAATTCATGAAAGTTCCCCTTTTGTTTAAAATAAGAAAACTAATGAAAAGGGTTTGGGGATTCTTACTTGTTAGGATAAAGAAGAAGATGATTACTCGAAATTTCCAGGCCTGAGTGACTTTGAAAATCCAATTGGTAAAGATAAAGCTTTCTCTCTCAAGAACCCCCTCTCCCCTCTCTCTAATTTTGTTCAGAAAATGGTTTAAAATGAAGGGGATGGGTGTTTTAATAAACTGGGGTCGGGTTTTAACAATTAGAAAAATAGGGCCCGACACAAGAATGCGGTCAGGAATGTGATCGCATTCCTGACATGCGGTTCGCAGAGCTGACCATACAATGGCCCTCGAGATGGGCCAAAAATACAGAACATACTGCCCAGGTATGTGATCAATTGTGCGGTCCGCATACACGTTATGCGACCGCATACTGGATCGCATAGTTGACTCCAAATGGGGCATCATTCTGCCTAGGTATGCGACCATTATGCGGTCCGCATACACGGTGTGCGATTGCATAGTGCGTCGCATAACACCTACTTTCTGGAAAATTACATTCTTTAAGTCTCGAGGTACTTTTTACTCAGCTTAGGTCCGTTTTAAAATTTTCCACAATAAAAACAGCTCGGGGACTCATTCGGGCATTATTTTAAAACGAGAAAATGTTACGGGTCTTTACATCCTTCCCCCC
>ML408027.1:21230-37461 GCA_005239525.1 Nicotiana knightiana | reverse complement strand
CTTGAATGAGGGTTTTGGAAATCAATTAGTTTTGAAAGCATGACATGCAACTTCCAGATTTTCACTAACTCCAATATTTCAAAAAAAAATTGCCAGAGTTCCCTTTGTAACTAGACCTACCTACCTGTCAGAGAGCCCCCGAAATGCATTTCCAAGCACCATTACACAGTTTTAATCACCCAATAACTCACACACAACGTTGTTACTTCAACAATTGGCAATTATTCAATCATTTTGTCAACTACATAGTTCTTTCTTCTCATACCACAAATTTGCACATGATTCATATTTTTGCACATAACTTGGTCGTTTTAATGAGTCTCATACAACCCGATCACCTCAATATACTACATTCATTTCAATTAATCATTACCAACCTATACTACTATTAATCACTTGCCTAACACATACATTCCACAAAACTTTCATTTACCTCAAGGGTTGCACACTACTCCAATTAGAACAGCGAGTCCGGTTTTTTGCACACATTGGGAAATTACAGCAATAAGACAACTAGAGGAAGATGGGGTGCTCTTGCACAGAACTGAACGTAAAGTTAGAGGAGAGGGTCCTGACTACTAGACCTATTAAAATAAGTGGGGATATCTTTCTTTCATCTCATTTTCCGCCTCCCACGAGGCTTCCTTAACGTGTTGACTTTGCCACAATACCTTGACTGAAGCAATTTCTTTGTTCCTCAATCTACGGACTTGCCTATCAAGAATAGCAATCGGAACCTCCTCATATGATAATTCTTCATTAACCCCAATGGTCTCAACTGGCACGATGACTGATGGATCCCCAACCACTTTCTTCAACATGGACACGTGGAACACCGGGTGCACTAATGACAATTCATGGGGTAATTCCAACCTGTAAGCCACTTGTCCTATCCTTTGAGCAATCTGATATGGCCCGACATACCTTGGGATTAATTTCTCTTTCTTCCCAAACCGCATCACTCCCTTCATGGGAGATACTTTCAAGAATACCCAATCATCAACTTGGAATTCCAATTCTTTTCGACGAACGTCCGCAGAGGATTTTGACGACTCTGAGCGGTTTTCATCCTCTCCCGAAAGACTCTGACTTTTTCCAATGCCTGGTGCACAAGATCTGGCCCCAAAAATTCTACTTCACCAACCTCAAACCACCCAATCAGAGATCTACACCTCCTTCCGTATAATGCCTCAAATGGGGCCATCTGAATACTAGCTTGAAAGCTGTTATTGTAAGCAAATTCGATAAGCGGTAAATGATCATCCCAACTACCCTTGAAGTCCAATACACAAGCCCGTAACATATCTTCAAGTGACTGAATGGTCCGTTCTTCCTGACCATCAGTCTGCGGGTGGAAAGTTGTGCTGAGATTTACCTGAGTACCCAAGCCTTGCTGAAATTTCCTCCAAAAATTAGTTGTGAACTGAGCTCCTCGGTCTGAAATAATAAAAATTGGAGTACCATAAAGCCTGACTATTTCCTTGGTATACAACTGAGCATACTACTCTGCAGTATCGGTGGACTTGACCAGCAAGAAGTGAGCTGATTTCGTGAGTCGATCCACTATCACCCAAATCGAGTCGAACTTACGCTGAGTGCGAGGTAACCCTACCACTAAATTCATGTTGATCATTTCCCATTTCCACATCAGAATTTCCATAAGCTGAGTCAATCCACCAGTCCTCTGATGCTCGGCCTTCACCTACTGACAATTCGGATATTTAGACACAAAGTCCGCCACACCTCTTTTCATACCGCTCCACCAATAGATTTCCCAGAGATCTTGATACATTTTCGTGGAACCTGGGTGCACGGAATACCTGGAATTGTAAGCTTCTGCCATCACCCTCTCCCAAAGATTATCCACATTAGGAACACATAACCTTCCATGGCACCGCAAAACACCATCACTGCTCCCGAGCAGAAATGCCGAGATCTTGCTATTCAAAAATGCCTCCTTCAACTGCGCCAATGCTGGATCCATAAACTGCCTTTCCTTGACTTCCGCTACAAGCGATGATTCTGCCCCATTATGCACCATGACTTTCCCCTCGTCTGAGGTCGAGAGACAGACCCCCAGACTAGCCAACTGACAAATCTCCTGATCCAACAGCCTCTGATCTTCCTCCAAATGAACCAGACTACCCATAGACTTTCGACTGAGAGCGTCGGCCACTACATTTGCTTTCCCTGGATGGTACAGAATGTTCATTTCATAATCCTTAAGCAATTCTAACCATCGCCGCTGCCTTAAATTTAACTCCTTCTGCCCGAACAAATATTGGAGACTCTTGTGGTCTGAGAACATGTCCACATGGACCCCATACAAATAATGCCGCCAGATTTTTAATGCAAACACAACTGTCGCGATTTCTAAATCATGCGTCGGATAATTCTTCTCGTGATTCTTGAGTTTCCTGGAAGCATAGGCTATAACCTTCCCGTGTTGCATCAACACACATCCCAAACCAACCTTTGAAGCATCGCAATAAACCATAAATCCATCCATGCTTTCTGGCAAAGTTAACACCGGTGCTGAAGTCAATCTTGATTTCAATTCCTGAAAGCTCTTCTCACAAGCATCGAACCATTAGAACTTAGTTTTCTTCTGCGTCAATTTAGTCAATGGGGAGACGAGGGTAGAGAACCCCTCCACAAACCTCCGATAATACCCGGCTAGACCCAAGAAACTGCGAATCTCTGTCGGGGTCGTCAGTCTAGGCCAATCCTTTACTGTTGTGATCTTCTGGGGGTCAACCTTAATCCCTTCTCTGGAAACAACATGACCCAAAAATGTGACTGACTCCAACCAAAATTCACATTTTGAAAACTTGGCATACAATTGGTGCTGATGAAGAGTCTGCAGAAATGCTCTGAGGTGATTAGCATGATCCTTCCGACTTCACGAGTAGACAAGGATGCCATCAATAAAAACAATCACGAAAGAGTCAAGAAACGGTTTGAAAACTCGATTCATAAGATCCATGAAAGCCGCTGGAGCATTGGTCAGTCCAAAGGACATTACCCAAAATTCAAAATGGCCATAACGAGTTCTAAAGGAGGTCTTAGGAATATCCTGCTCTCTGATCTTCAACTGGTGATACCCCGACCGTAAATCAATTTTGGAGAAGAACCTCGCACCTTGCAATTGGTCGAACAAATCATCTATCTGAGGCAGTGGGTACTTGTTATTGATAGTGACCTTGTTGAGCTGCCGATAGTCAATACACATCCGAAGCGACCCATCCTTCTTCCTGACAAAAAGAACCGGAGCGCCCCACTGCGACACACTCGGCCGAATGAACCCCTTCCCTAATAAGTCTTTCAACTGCTCCTTTAACTCTCTCAACTCTGCCGGCACCATTCTATACGGTGGAATAGATATTGGCTGCATATCTGGCAATACATCAATCCCGAAATCAATCTCCCTATCTGGCTGAATCCCTGGAAGCTCTTCCGGAAACACTTCAAGAAACTCATTCACGACTGGAACGGACTCGGGGGCAGATACTTCTGAAGTGGTGTCTGCAACCCGGACCAAGTGATAAACACACCCCTTTCAATCATCTTCGAGGCCTTAATGTAGGAAATAAACCTACCCTTTGGCACCACACCATTCCCTTTCCACTCAATAAATGACTCATTAGGAAACTCTAGTCTCATAATTCTGGTTCGGCAGTCGAGTTTAGCAAAGCACGAGTAAAGCCAATCCATCCCCATGATAACATCAAAATCTACCATCCCAAGTTCGATAAGATCAGCCGTGATATCTCGACCACACACCGTGACAACACAATTCCTATAGACTCGCGCGGCTGTAATGGAATCACCAACCGGAGTCGACACAGAGAATGGCTCATGAAGCTCTTCGGGTTCTATCCCAAAACTTGAAGCAATTAATGGGGTAACATAGGACAAGGAGGACCCCGGGTTAATAAGAGCATAACAATCAAGGGCTTGGACAGTCAGAATACCTGTAACAACATCTGGGGAAACCTCCGCACTCTGGCAACCACTCAAAGCATAGAACCGGTTGGGCCCACCTCTACCACTAGCCCCACCTCTAATTGCACCATGCCCTGCTGGAGCTGGAGGACGTACTAAAGATGCGGAGACCGAAGAACAGGACGGCTGAGCAAAACCACTACACATGCCCTGACTGGGCGCACGGCAATCCCGCTAAATATGACCTCTCACCCCACACCCGTAGCATATGGGGATATCCAGGTAACAAGACTCGGTACGGAACCTCCCACACTTAGGGCACAGAGCCCTCCTCTACTGATGGAACCTCCCTCCTGGACGACCGGATTGATGGGGTCTCATGCTACTCGATCTTGGCCCCCAGTGACTGCTCTGCTGATAACGAGGCACTGATGGCGGTACACTAGATGAGGACTGAGCATAAGACTGGGATGGCCCTGATGGTCCTCTCCCCTGAACTGGTCTCCCTCCCCCAACTGAACTCCCCGAGTGGCCCGCTGACCGGACCCTGCTGATACTCTCCCTTTTCGACCTTATCTTCAATTTTCTAGCCTCCATGGCCTAGGTGAATCCCACTATCTTACCATAATTCATGTCTGAGTGCAAAGAAGTTGTAGCATCTTCATTCACAACCAAGGGACTGAGGCCCTGAACAAACCGTCGAACTCTGGCATCCATAGTCGATACCAACTGAAGAGCGTACTTGGACAACCCCACGACCTCCATGTGGTACTCCCACACACTCATATTACCCTTCTTGAGAACCTCAAACTCTGAAGCACGGGCTGCCATAGTCTCGGCAGGCAAGAAGTGATCCATAAAAGCATCAACGAACTCATCCCATCTCGCCGGAGGACTTCCCTCCCCACAGGAATCCTCCCACATCTCGAACCAGGAATACGCTGCTCCCCTCAACTTGTAAGATTCTAACTCAACCCCCTCTGTCTCTGTGGCCTTCATAACCCTAAGCATCTTGTACATTTCATCTAGAAAGTCCTGCGGATCGGCCTTTGGATCAATACCTGAGAACTCTGAAGGGTCCAACCGCAAAAACTGGTTGGCTCTGGAACCGGCGAAATCTCCCTGTTCGCTAGAGGATGCAGAGGCAGCATGAGATCTTTGGGCCTGAGCGGCCACTAACTGGGTCAACATATGAATAGCTCCCCTGAGGTCCCCATCGGAAGTACCGAGACCTGGAGCTGGAACAGAGGAAGGATCAGGAATATCGGCGGGAGGGGTTGTAGCACCCTCCACTGCAGCAAGAATAGGAACACTTTGATCTGGAATAGGTAGGCCAGACGGATTCAAGGTCGGGGATTCGCTCCCGCCCGCACCATTGGGTACAGAAGTTATGGCCACACTTGGGGCGGCATTGGCCTCTAGGCCGAGTCGAGCTCTCTTCCATGGTGCCATTACTGAAAATTTTGGAACAGAGCACGAGTTAGGAAAGAATATTCTCACTTTCCACTTCACCGCACGATATAGAGTAACAATAAAAAGGGTATTTCCTAAATGTCCATATAGCCCCCAAATTATAGATGTGGTCGACAACACACCGATAAGAAGGGCTCTACTAGACACGGCTCCGAGATATCCTAGGACAATTTTAAAACCTTAGGCTCTGATACCAAGTTTGTCACGCCCCAAATTCGAGGGACGCGACCGGCAATCAACCAGGTGACCCCAAGTCAAGCGAACCTTATTTGCCTCTCCCACCCAACGTGTTTCCCCGTGTTTATAACATACATTATTTATGTGGAACGGTGAGACAAGATTAAAAGTGCGTGATTACCACATTAAGTCCAATTCATGCATATTAGATATGCCACTTTCTAATACGGAACATGATTACAAATACATACAATCACTACCCAAAATATACATATAAATATACACCCACGTAGTGTCTACGGAACCTCTAAGAGTACTAGGGACTTATTCAATACTTGCCGGAAACAAGGCCCCAGCTATACCTTACAATACATAATACACTCAAAAAGAGAAGGCCCGAACTACACATGGCCCCGAGAGGAAATGGGGCTCACCAGTACAGCTGAGAAGGATGAAGAGAAGGCACCACTAACGGCGAGCTGAGCAACCTGCTATGGATCCACCTACATCCATATAAAAGATGTAGCGCCCTCGGCAAAAGGGACGTTAGTACTGTGGAATAGTACTAGTATGTATAAACAAACTTTATCCCAAGTACAATCAAGTAATACACACTTAAGGAGCAACAATAGAACCAATTAATAGATGCACGTAGAAGGACACAACCAAAATCAAATAAGATGCACAACTCTCATTTTTCCCTTTCAACATCATCATATTCAAGAGCTCATAGATTTTCATTTCAGCAGTGATAACGATCACATTTCATCCTTATTACCTCGGCCACCCTTATTACCTCAGCCACCCTTATCACCACAACCCATCATCCTTATTACTTCGTGTTGCGGCGCGCAACCCGACCCCGCCTGACAATTTTAATTCACAGCACAATCACAAACAACTTCATCACAAGAATCACCAATTCAAGAAATACAAATTCATATCAACGACGCATTTATTTGGGCCCAAGGCACCATAACATCTATCAAGTAGAAATTTCATGAACACGGTTTTGCCACATTCGCTCAATTCGGTTATATTGTTTCACAATACTCTTTTTCATTACTTTCCACGTATGGCTTTCAACTATTTTACACATTCCCACATTTGAGCACAGTATCAATCTTTCATTCATTTCCCATCAAGCACCTTTTACAACTTCATACAGCACAGTAGCATGACAATCAACCAGGAAGAATCAGAGAATAAAGTCTCGCATCTCAACACGTTTGAACAGTCAATTCACATATTTCCAAATAAGGTACACATACCACATACTCGAACCCAACAAGAGGATTATACGAAGGTTAAAGTTAGCCATACATACCTGGGGTTGAAATTCCTTTTCAACTTTTACTCAGAAATCGTCGGACCGACTAGTACCGTCAATCTAGTTCACAGTTAAACATTCAACTCAGAATTGGAAACCATGCATACAATTTGAACTCTTTTTAACCATTTATCAACTGCTATGTGACTCACCCCTTATATTGCCAACCCTTTATTTGTGAACTTCACCCCAACCCGCTTCCTCTTACTAGATTATGGACATTAATGATCATGCATGCAGGTATAAACTTATATTTTCAAGAATCAATTCATGAGAGTCCCCCTTTGCTTAAAATCAGAAAACTAATGAAAAGGTTTTGGGGATTCTTACCTGTTAGGATGAAAAAAGAAGATGATTACTCAAAATTTCCAGGCCTGAGTGCCTTTGAAAATCCAATTGGTAAAGATGAAGTTTTCTCTCTCAAGAACCCCCTCTCCCCTCTATCTAATTTTGTTCAGAAAATGGTTTAAAATGAAGGGAAGGGGTGTTTTAATGAGCTGGGGTCGGGTTTTCAAAATTAGAAAAATAGGGCCCGACACAAGAATGCGGTCAGGAATGCGATCACATTCCTGATGTGCGGTTCGCAGAGCTGACCATACAATGGCCCTCAAGATGGGCCAAAAATCCAGAACACATTGCCCAGGTATGCGACCAATTGTGCGGTTCGCATACACGTTATGCGATCGCATACTAGATCGCATAGTTGACTTCAAATGGGGCATCATTCTTCCTAGGTATGCGACCATTATGTGGTCCGCATACATGCTATGCGATCGCATAGTGCGTCGCATAACACCTACTTTCTGGAAAATTATATTCTTTAATTCTCGGGGTACTTTTTACTCAGCTTAGGTCCGTTTTAAAATTTTCCACAATAAAAACAGCTCGGGTACTCATTCGGGCATTATTATAAAACGAGAAAATGCTACGGGTCTTTACAGTTAATGTGTCTTATGAGAAGCTCATACGTCAATGAAACATGCATTGGATAACCAATCCAACGAATATTCAACTGAGTATATTGTTGGTGGATTTCCATATCTGTTGTGTGTTTGGTTCTATGAGCGTTTCCCCGATCTTCGGAAGAGGTATATTAAAGACGACGAGTACCTTGATTCCCCTCAAAATCCCAGGATGTTACGTTATGTATGTGTGGGAGAGCCTAAATATAAAGAACTTGAGAAATATTTCAGTAATCATTCTGTAAGTGAATATTTTTTTATTTTTTGTAGTTTTGTTAATATGTTGATGTATTACTTTTATTTTATTTTCATAATATACTTTTTTGTATTAAACAGGAATATCGGAAATTTAAGGTATTGGATATAATTTCTACAGAAGAGGGATTGATTTCAATGCCTTTGATTGGACAATTGCCATGCAGCCGGATTCGTTCAAGGGTAGTTAATGCGGTTCCTTCAACTGGTGAATCACCACGTAGTCGGAGTTGATCAAAATAAACTCGTCGAACTTCAACTGGTGAATCACCTCGTACCCAGAGTCGTTCTAACCGTTCTACAACGGCGTTTGACAATGAATTAATCAATACAATATGTTCTATATGTTTTGTGCTGAATTTTTGTTTTTATTTTTGTGTGTTTTTGTAAAACTACAACATGTGTTTAAGTTGAAGTTTTATTCTGTTTTTCCTGAACTTCAGCATTCTAGTATCTGAAGTTTTGTTCTATTTTTCCTGAACTTCAGCATTCTAGTAGCATAAGTTTTTGTTCTCTTTGTGATGAACTTCAACATTCTAGTAGCTGAAGTTTTTTGTTCTCTTTGTGATGAACTTTAGCATTCTAGTAGCTGAAGTTTTGTTCTATTTTTCCTGAACTTCAGCATTCTAGTAGCTGAAGTTTTATTCTGTTTTTCCTTAACTGCAGCATTCTAGTAGCTGAAGTTTTTGTTCTCTTTGTGATGAACTTCAGCATTCTAGTAGCTGAAGTTTTATTCTGTTTTTCCTTAACTGCAGCATTCTAGTAGCTGAAGTTTTTGTTCTCTTTGTGATGAACTTCAGCATTCTACTAGTTGAAGTTTTATTTTTATTTTTTGCTGAACTTCAGCATGTGAAGTTTTTGTTCTCTTTGTGATGAACTTCAGCATTCTAGTATCTGAAGTTTTGTTCTGTTTTTCCTGAACTTTAGCATTATAGTAGCTGAAGTTTTTGTTCTCTTTGTGATGAACTTCAGCACGCTAGTAGCTGAAGTTTTGTTCTGTTTTTCCCGAACTTCAATATTGTAGTAGCTTAAGTTTTGCTTCTCTTTGTGATGAATTTCAACATTCTTTTGTACCTGAAGTTTTGTTTTGTGTCTCTATACTAGAGGGTAACAAGTGAGCTTAAAAGGCATGCAGAAGCAGAAAGAAAAATAATTACGAAAGAAGTTGTTGCTCAGTTTAAAGAGGATGAGCGATCTGCTATTGTTGATGAAGTTTTTGGAAAAGTCAAGGTAAGCTAATTTATATAAAGTCTTTTTTTCTGTGCTAATGTTATTTAGATTAATCATTGTTAGTAATTTTTTTCTAGGAATATTTTGATGAGAAGTTTCAAGAGTTGTTCAAGATTGTCGACAAATCAAATGGAACAGACGATGGCTCCATTATGAAGTCTCGACAATATGATAGGATGAATTACTCATTTGAGAATCTATCAGATATTAATGTTGCTCATGATAAAGCGCATGAAAATGTTACACCTGTGAGAGTGGATGTTGAAGGAGATCAACATGTTGAACAACAATTTAACAACTAACATACCAGTGTTGATCGATCGAGCAAAGATGTAATTGATGAACATTTATCAACTGTGAATGTTGGAAGCAAGAAAAGTGTAGATGATCAAGTTGTTGATTATGAAGGAGATGCACCAAGTTGTGCTTTGGGCAGTGATCTTGACAAAGACAATTTGATTGGTGATGGAGATTATGCACCTGTTGGTACTGAAGAACGGACATCTAGTGATGCGTGTACCAATATTGAGAGAGGTAATCCGTTTGCAGACGCACTTGCTATTTGCGCTGAAATTGCTTTGCTAGGTGAAGCGATACAGGAAATTTATAGTACAGGTATAAAAATTTTCTCTCTCTCTCTCTCTCTATATATATATATATAGGTCATTTATCTGTCCCCCCTCTTTATGAATATGCAGTGGAAGTTAATACAACTGAAAAACTCTCTGATGATGCTGAATTTAATGAAGATAGAGTTGATAAATTCTTTCAGATAATACTCAAATGCTCCTTGATGTTGCTGCACAATTGGATGAACCTGGACCTGCTGATATCGACAAAAGCGTGCAGGAAACCACAGTGTAAGACAAATATCAAGGTATTCTATAGATCATGAATTTATTAAATTTGATCCAAGTATATTTTTTACAGTTTGAAATTTAAATACTTTATTTTTTTATATGTTTTTTGATTATTATTCAGAAGGATTGGATGGAGCTTCAAAAGAAATTGGTGAGATTCTTCGACTATATGAAAAAGGAGAAATACATCTATTTACACATGTTGGCTCACAAACAGGTGTGAATTGTGTTTGTATTATTTTATAAAATTTAGTTAGTATTATTTAAATTATTTTTTTTGCATGAAGATATAGGCATATTTAACCCTAATGGAAGTGGATCCGTTGGAATTCAAACACCATCTGTGCACTTAGACCAGGTAGTTATTTTCTGCAATTCGATTACAAGTTGTTTTGTTTTGCCTAATGTGTGTTTTGTATCAGTTGTATTTATGTATATATTTTCCTTGCTTTTGCAGATATCATCTGATGCATCACAACTTCTTCCAAATCCTAAAATAAGGAAGATTTCCATGTATCCTAATGTTATGGGGACACTAGTGATATTTCCAACTTCAACATATGTTTTCAATTGGTAGTACAGAAGGGACTATGGAATTTCCCCCTGCTGTTCACCCTACTGCTGAACAGCAGCAGTTAGCTGTGACGGAACAGTAGGGAGTTGGTGAAGTAGGTGGTAGCATGGCTGTGGAATCTTCCTCTACTGCTGAAATGTAGAAGTTAGTTGTGACGGAACAGCAGGAAGAGCAACTAAAAAGAAAAGCAGTTAAAAAAGAGAAAAGGATTCGTTTGGAGAGTATTTGGTTGAAATCTCCTTATGTTGTTCCTAAACAAAAGCGAAGGGGGCAAGATTGGAAAGAAGGAAAGACTACACGAAAGTGTCCCTTCCATTATGTTAGTCGAGACAGTGGAATTATTGGAAGATTTAATGACTGGTTGAAGAAGGATGATAGTGAATATAATTCCAATCCATTCAGATTAGCTAGAATGTCCATTCCAAAGTCGTTATTTACCGAGCTTGTGGATCCTAACTCTGATCTTTTGGATGAAGTAAGTTATTAAGTTTGTTTTCTTATTTAGTTTTCAACTGTATTTCTCAAAATCTCAGGTTATTTTTATAGTATAGAAAGCAAGACATAACTTCAGCTTATTTTTATAGTATAGAAAGCAGGACATAACTTAAGCATATTTTTTGTGCTGAAGTTTAGCAATTAAAACGAAAATGAACTAAACAACTTCAGCATCATGCAGTCTCTATTTTTTTTTCTAAACTTTTTAAATCAAACATGCTGCAGCTTTTTTAGATTATTTCCTAAAACTTAACTCAATATGCTAAAGTTTTTGTCATGCAGTTTGTAGTTGTTTGTAATGCATATTTTCAAAATTTCATACTTATATGCTGAATTCATACTTATAATTTTCTTTTGTTGTTATTCTATTGCAGCATATTGAAGTGGGCATATATTTCTCGCGAAAAAAATACTGCTGTCACCTTTCAAGTTATTCAAAATCAAGATGGGCAATAACAGATTTTCTTTTTGATCAATATATGACTAATCTAGGTACTGTTCATCCTACAGCTGACGAAAAGAAAAAAAATTTAAAAATGAGGGAAAAGTCAAAAAGTAAATCAAAGAGGAAGAGGACATCGAAAAAACAGGATGAACAGACTTCTAAAGAAGAAGAGGAAGTGGTGTTTCAGGAACTTACAGAGAATACTTGGATTGATGATCAATCAACTGGTGAAATGGTGGCCAACTACGTAAGAGGCACTGACCTCTCATGTGGTATCTCATGGACATGTGCTGAAAAAGTATTTTTTCCATTTCGACTTCCGCCAACAGAGAAGCAGACATCAACGCACTACCCTTTTGGAATTCTGAGCTTTAAATAGAAAACTATATATGTGTATGATTCCTTAAAAAATCTACCATATGAAAGTGCGTTTAAACATGTCGAAATTTATGCCTGGTTGATCCCACACTGTCTCAAATGCTTGGACTTTGCATCACACAATAAGAGTTGGGCAGAAAATTGTGTGGATAAATTTCAAACTATGTGGATGAAGACACCCCTACAGGGTAACAAGTACGTGTTTGGCATATCTTTTAACGATGCATCTTATGTTTATTACTTTTTCTTCTTGTATTAACTATTCTTCAATTCTTGTTTCACGTGTTTTTGTAGTGTTGACTGTGGTATATATACTCTTAAGTTCATGGATATGCGGTTGAAGAGAGAAGATGTCATGAATTTTAATCAAAGTCAGGCACTTACATTTAGGAGAGAATTGGTTGCAAATCTGTGGGCTCATGCAATGTGGAAAAAGGAAAGCGGTTATGATACTCCAGAAGAGAAATTAGGAGATGACTATGGAGAATATGAAGATACTCTGTGTGAATTTTTTTAATAGAGTATAACTTGTAAATGAAAAATAATTTTTTTATTTTTGTTAAAGGATATAAGTGAAAACTAATATCTTTTATCATAAATTTTTAGTATATTTTTGATGAAATTCAGCATGCTAAACTTCAGCATGAAGTAAACTAATGAATCTAGTAAAAAACTTCAGTTTGTCTTGTGCTGAAGTTTTTACAACCATTACTAAAACACTTCAGCTTGTCTTGTGCTGAAGGTTTTTCAAAAGGCTTTTTCTGATAAACTATTGAATACAGGAGAAAACTTCAGCATATAGAGAGCTGAAGTTTTACAAATGAATTGATTAACTTCAGCTTCTTGTGCTGAATTTTTTAAAAAATCTCATGACAAAACTATAAAATTAAGGACAAAACTTCAGCATATGAGGTGCTGAAGATTTTACAAATGAACTAATTGACTTCAGCATCTTGTGCTGAATTTTTTCATAAAGCTGTATTTTTTTAACTTGATACTTATATTTTTACATTTACTAGTTTCACCTACCACCTACTTATCTTATAGCATTCAATTTCTCTGAACGTAAAGCATTAAACTGTAACGACTCGGTCTGTCGTTACGTAGAACTTGCATTTTATTGCTATTCTTGACTTGTCATAGGTTGGTTATACTGTTATTGATGTGTTAGAGTTGGTAGGCTTGAAATCGGAATGGTTGTAGTGAGAGTTTAGCCACTAAGTCCTTAAAAAAATAGCTTTAGAATTGGAAAAGTCAATTGAGAGTTGACTTATAGGTAAACGACCTCGGAACGCGGATTTTATGACTCGGATAGCTTCTTTAGGTGATTTGGGACTTAGGAGTGTGTTCGGAATATTTTTGTGATGTCCGATGTAGAATTAGGCTTGAATTGGCGAAAGTTAGTTTTTGATGATTTCCGGTCGGCAGTGGAAAATAGGCTATTGGGGTCAGAATGGCATTCCGGAAGTTGGAACAGGTTCGTAATGTCATTTTGGATGTGTCTGCAGATTTTCAGGTTAATCGGAGTTATTTTGAGTAGTTTCGGCATTGTTGGTGAAATTTAGAAATTTCAATGTTCATAGGCTTGAATTCGATGAGCTGTTAGAGTTTTGATGTTGTTTTTGGTGTTTCGAAGGCTCGACTAAGTTGAATGGTCATATATGATTTGGTATGTTTGGTTGGGGTCCCGAGGGGCTCGAGATGGTTTTGAGTGGTTAACGGGAAGTTTGGAGTGACTTTGATAAATCTGCAGGTTGCTGTTGCTGGTGTTTTCGCACCTGCAGAAAGGGAGCCGCAGGCGCGGTTCCGCAGGAGCGGACTAGGCTCCGCAGGTGCGAGATTTGGCTGAGTGGGGAGTGGTCCGCAAGTGCGAGGAATTTGTCGCACCTGCGATGTCGCAGGCGCGAAAGGAGCATCGCAGCTGCGGAATTGGGAGACCCCAGGGGAGATTACAGGCGTGGAAGGAGCATCGCACCTGCGAAGCCGCAAGCGCGAGTAAGTGATCGTAGGTGCGAGATCACTGTACATAAGGTATAAAAACCAGCCTTTGCGAATTTTAGCCATCTTTCTCAATATTTCATTCGGATTTGAAGCTTTTGAAGGGTTTTGAAGAGGGAATTCGATAGTTCTTCACCAAGGTAAGATTTTTGGATGCTAAACTCATTTATATGTGATTAAAGGTCGGGTTTTGACTAAATTCGGGTTATTGAGCTAATTGATATTTTTCGATTGGGATTCACACCTTAAGCATAATTTGATGATAAAAATCTGAACTTGGTAGATTTGGAGCACTCAGAGGCCGGATTTAGAGGCAAAGGCACTGCGGAATAGTATTTTAGCCGGTTTTGAGGTAAGTAATGTTTCCAAACTTGGTTCTGAGGGTTCGAAACCCCGAGCTAAATGATTTATGACTATTTTTGAGGTAACGCACATGCCAAATGACGGGCGTGCACCGGTTATTTGTGGTCTGGCTTATCCCATGGCCCCGCTTAGTGATTATTCCGTGATAATATTTGTGCATCTATTAATGTGGTAATTGTGAACATGTTAGAAATCATGTTAAGTATAAATGCTAGGCTTCAGGCCGGAAAAGCTAAGACCCGAGTGGTCGTATATTGCTGTCTCATGTTGCGATTATTTGATGTCATATACTCAGTCCTGTTATAGCATATTTTTCATTTCAAATCTCAGTCTCAGTAATGTTAATTACATGCATATTTATCATTGTTTCGGGCTGATGGAGGCATTTGTGATCCATGTGAGTGAGACTGAAGAGTAATGACTGAGTGAGGCCGAGAGCCTGTTATTGAGAAAATTATGAGAATAGACTGCACACTACAGTGATATTTAAATCATGCCTTTGTTGGCTTGATTTGGCGCTTGGGCCACTAGGGCCCCTCCGGAGTCTTTACACCCCCAGTGAGCGCAGATATTGAGGGATGGATCTTCCCTGGGCAAGGATCTTGTCCGAAGTGATGAGGGATGGATCTTCCCTGGGCATGGATCTTGTCTGAAGTGATGAGGGATAGATCTTCCCTGGGCATGGATCTTGTCCGAAGTGATGTTATGTGAGGGATGGATCTTCCCTGGGCATGGATCTTGTCCGAAGCTGAGGTTATGAGAGGGATGGATCTTCCCTGGATATAGAAATTGTCCGAGTGTTGTATTCCGGAGATGGATCTTCTCCGTAGGGGCTGGACTGGCCTTTTTCCTCAGTTCATAGTGACTACGGTGTGAATTTCTTTGAATAGAGAATAACTTGTAAATGAAAAATATATTTTTTTCATTTTTTTTCAAAGTTGTAAGTGAAAACGAAATTTGGATTTTGTTAATATATATTAATTTGTGTGAATTATGTGTTCTCTGTCTTTTAGATTTTTCTTCTATTCGGATTATCAAATTAGAGAGTACTGAACTTTTTACAAATGAACTAATTTACTTCAGCATCTTGAGCTGAAATTTTTCATAAAGCTCATGACGACTAAACTATCGAATCCAGAGATAAAAACTTCAATACAATGGTAGCTGAAGTATTTAAAAATGAACTAATTTACTTCAGCATCTTGTGCTGAAGTTTTTCATAAAGCTCATGACGATTAAACTATAGAATACAGTTCAGCACCTGGGGTGCTGAAGTATTTACAAATGAACTAATTTACTTCAGTATCTTGTGCTGAAGTTTTTCATAAAGCTCATGACGATTAAACTATAGAATACAGTTCAGCACCTGGGGTGCTGAAGTATTTACAAATGAACTAATTTACTTCAGTATCTTGTGCTGAAGTTTTTCATAAAGCTCATGACGACTAAACTATAGAATTCAGTGATAAAAACTTCAGCACATTACGTGCTGAAGTGCTTACAAATGAACTAATTTACTTTAGCATAAANGCCCCTCCGGAGTCTTTACACCCCCAGTGAGCGCAGATATTGAGGGATGGATCTTCCCTGGGCAAGGATCTTGTCCGAAGTGATGAGGGATGGATCTTCCCTGGGCATGGATCTTGTCTGAAGTGATGAGGGATAGATCTTCCCTGGGCATGGATCTTGTCCGAAGTGATGTTATGTGAGGGATGGATCTTCCCTGGGCATGGATCTTGTCCGAAG
>ML408027.1:812-21075 GCA_005239525.1 Nicotiana knightiana | reverse complement strand
TTCAGCATCTTGTGCTGAAGTTTTTCATAAAGCTCATGACGACTAAACTATAGAATTCAGTGATAAAAACTTCAGCACATTACGTGCTGAAGTGCTTACAAATGAACTAATTTACTTTAGCATAAAATGCTGAAGTTTTTCATAAAGCTCATGATGACTAAACTATAGAATACAGTGATAAAAACTTCAGCACGTAAGGTGCTGACGTGTTTACAAATGAACTAACTTATTTCATCATCTTGTGTTGAAGTTTTTCATAAAGCTCATAACGACTAAACTGTAGAATTCGGTGATAAAAACTTCAGTACATTACATGCTGAAGTGTTTACAAATGAACTAATTTACTTCAGCATAAGATGCTAAAGTTTTTCATAAAGCTCATGACGACTAAACTTCGACATATTTTTTTAAATTGATACTTATCTTTTTCGCATTTACTAGCTAGTTTTTCTCTTTTATCACCTACTTATCTTGCATTTACATTTATTGTCTGAAAAATTATGAGGCTTAAGTTATTTTATACTGTACAAAAACTGTGGACAGGCTGAAGTAACATTTACCACTTACTTGTTTTACCACCTACTTGTCACGACCCAATTTACCCTGCGAAAGGTATCGTGACGGCACCTAGTCTCTACGACTAGGTAAGGCTAGAATTTGCGGGAAATAACAGAATCAATAAAATAAAAACAGAAAGGATATCAAATAGATAACTTAGCTGCTCAGAATATACAGTTTTACTTCCCAAAACCCGGAATATCACCATAGTCACAAGCTCTTTAACAAATATGGCTCTATACAATGAAACAGCGGGGAAATGTACAAGTCTTTCTATGCCTATGCAAGAGTAGAAGGGGACTCGTGGGATTCTGCGAACGTGGCAGAATTACCTCGCGGTCTCCTGGCTGCTGGTAGACAACTCCTAGCCACGATACTGAGTGCTAGTACCTAGATCTGCACATGGGGAAAACATGATCAGGAAAGGGCGTGAGTACTCCACATTCGGTACTCCGTAAGTGCCAATCCTAACCCCAATCAAGTAGTGACGAGGTCAGGTAGAGGCCCTACTGAGTTTGTAAAACAAGTCAATATACAATTTTAAAACAGCGAAAGATAGACAAGCAATGATAAACAAGTTTAACGAAAACGAAAAGATTTAATAACATAAAGAGAGCCCTCGGCTCAGCACAGCATATATCTCAACAATAAATGTGCAATGCAGTACACAGGGAAATCTCCCGGATCTCAGTCCGTAGTCCCAATTTAAATATGGATGCAGTACAGGAAAAAGCTCTCGGATCTCGGTTCATAGTCCCAATTTAAATATGCCAAACAGAAGTATGTCAATTATGGCTTAAGTAAACAATCCAGGAAAAACAACAGGTAAGGATAGCTTAAAACTACCAAAGCATGATGTGAGTAGTATCAAATAAGAGGAAATTCAAGTCAGAACAGGTAGGCATGCTTACACTTAGGCTATCTACTCACTTAAGATAGGAAACAGTAATATATGAATGGAAATGAGCGTTTTCATGGGAGAAAAATAGGAATTTAGCAACAATGACCCGTGTACGCACTCTTCACCTCGCGTACACAGCATCCACATAACAAAATTAGTATAAAAGTGCCTAAGGGAAGATCCCCAACACAGAATTAGGCAAGCCACTTACCTGGACTGTGCTAATCAACTCAATACCAAGCTCTTTCCACGAGCCGGGTGGCCCAAATCTATTCAAATCGATTGCATGGTTTAAATATCACTTCAAGGGAACAAAATAGCTAATTATTTATAAGCTAGTACGCGAATTTAGAAAATTCGCCCAAAAAGTCTCTGGGGCCCACGTCTCGGAATCGGGTAAAATTTATATTTTCCGGACACCCATTCGCTCACGCGTCTAACCATATAAGAATCCCTCAAATCAGAGGTCAAATACCCAATCAAAACTCAATAATTCGGTCTATGAAGTTCATCACATTTTTCCCATAATTTTCGAAATTAAAGGTTGAATTTAAGATTGGAATCATGGAATATGATCTATAAGGGATAGAAATCACTTACCCAAATTACCCAGGTGCAAAAGTCTTCAAAAATCGCCCTTCCCGAGCTCTCAAATTCGAAAAATATGAAAATGGCATAAACCCTCGGATTTGGGGTTTTAATATTCTGCCCAGGCATTTGCCTTATGCGATCGCAGACAAGGAGTCGCGATCGCGGAGAGGAAAGAAACACGCGCCTAGAATCGTTCTATGCGATCGCAGAAAGCAGTACGCGATCGCGAACCTTGAGGACCCAGAGCTACGCGATCGCGGTTGGGGCCACGCGATCGCGTAGAACAAATATCGAAACTTCCCCAAACCCAGAATACTCTATGCAAACGCGGTCCTGGTCATGCGATTGCATTGACCAATATTCCAATACACTGCGATCGTAGACACTTTATTGCAATCACAGAGAACAACGGCAGGACCTATCACTTTTACCTTACGCGATCGCGGGTGAACCCTTGCGATCGTAGAGAGTAAAACATAGCTATAGAAAAACTAGAAAACTAGCATAAGACTTAGGCCAAAATATGCCCGTTTGGGCACCCGAAACACACCCTGAGGCCCTCGAGACCTCAACCAATCCTACCAACCAACCCTAATACCTCATTCAAACTTGGTCGAGCCTTAAAACACATCTCATAACATCAAAATCATCAATTATGCATAGATTCAAGCCTAAGAACTTAGGAAAATTCTAGAATTCACATCTGACGCTGAAACATGTCTAAACTCATCTGAATGACCTCAAATTTTGCACACAGTTCATAAATGACATTATGAACCTTCTGTCGCTTTCGGAAATCCATTCCGAGTCCAATATCAAAATCTCACCTATCGGCCGAATTCATCAAGTTTCTAACTTTCGTCCATTCAAGCCTAAATTCACAACCGACCTCGAAAACCCCTTCCGAGCATGCTCCTAACCCCGAAATCACCCAATGAAGCTAGCGGAGTCGACGGAATTCCATTCCGGATCCGTCTTCACACAGCTCTAGATACGGTCAGATTTCTAAAGCTAAATTCCACATTTATGGACTATGTGTCCAAGATCACCCCGGATTTCATCACTCAATGCACCGACAGGTTCCAATAACATAAAAAGACATGGGAGAAACGGTAAATAGTAGATCGGGACGTTAATCTTAAAATGATCGACCGGGTCGTTACATCCTCCCCATCTTAAGAAAATCGTCCGTCCTCGAACGAGCATAGAAACATACCTGGAGCTGGGAAAAAATGAGGGTACTGACTTCGCATATCCTGCTCGGTCTGCCAAGTCGCCTCCTCGACTGGATCCCTCCACTGAACCTTTACTAACGCAATATCCTTTGACCTGGGCTTTCTGACCTGCCTGTCCAATGTAGCCACAGGCTCCTCAACATATGATAGGTCCTTGTCCAATTGGACTGAGCTTAAATCCAAGACATGAGTCGGGTCATCGTGATACCTCCGGAGCATGGAGACGTGGAACACCGGATGAACCCCTGCTAGGCTGGGATGCAGGGCGAGCTCATAAGAAACCTCCCCAACACGCCGCAACACCTCAAAAGGGCCAATAAATCTCCGACTCAGCTTGCCTTTCTTCCCGAACCTCATGATGCACTTAATAGGCGCTACCCAAAGCAAAACCCGATCACCAGCCATAAATTCCAAGTCACGAACCTTCCGATCTGCATAGCTCTTCTGCCTGGACTGAGCTGTGAGAAGTCTCTCCTGAATCACCTTCACCTTGTCCAGGGCATCCTGAACCAAGTCTGTACCCAACAATCGGGTCTCGCCCCACTCAAACCATCCCACGGGAAACCTGCACCGCCTACCATACAATGCCTCATACGGAACCATCTGAATGTTGGACTGGTAGCTGTTGTTATAAGCAAACTCTACAAGAGGCAAGAATCGATCCCATGACCCTACAAAATCCATCACACAGGCACGGAGCATATCCTCGAGAATCTTAATCGTGCGCTCGGACTTCCCGTCCGTCTGAGGGTGAAAACTTGTGCTTAACTCTACCCTAGTGCCTAACTCCTGCTGAACGGCTCTCCAGAACCGTGAAGTGAACTGTGTACCTCTATCTGAAATGATAGATACTGGAATACCGTGGAGGCGAACAATCTCTCTGATATAAATCTCAGCAAACCTCTCCAATGAATATGTAGTCAGTACCGGAATGAAATGGGCTTATTGGTCAGCCAATCCATAATCACCCAAATAGCATCATGCTTCCTCAAAGTACGAGGAAGTCCAACCACAAAGTCCATGGTGATCCGCTCCCACTTCCACTCTGGAAGCTCAATCTGCTGAAGTAACCCTCCCGGTCTCTGATGCTCACATTTGACCTGCTGACAGTTGAGACACTTGGCTACAAACTCTGCTATATCCTTCTTTATCCTTCACCGCCAATAGTGTTGTCTCAGATCCTGGTATATCTTCGCGGTACCCGGATGGATGGAATACTGCAAACTATGGGCCTCCTCAAGAATCAACTCCCGAAGCCTATCTACGTTGGGCACACAGATACGGCCATGCATCCTTATCACCCCATCCTCTCCTATAGTCACATCTCTGGCATCACCCCGCCGGACTCTATCCTGAAGAACCAAAAGGTAGGGATCATCATACTGGTGCTCTCTGATATGGTCATGAAGGGAAGATCGAGAAACCACACAAGCTAATAACCGGCAAAGCTCAGAAAGATCCAATCTCACGAACTGACTGGCTAAGGACTGAACATCTAAGGCTAGAGGCCTCTCAGCTACATGAAGGTATGCCAAAGTCCCCAAACTCTCTGCCTGGCGACTCGAGGCGTCGGCCACCATATTGGTCTTCCCCGGGTGGTATAATATAGTGATGTCATAGTCCTTTAGCAACTCCAACCATCTACGCTGGCGCAAATTTAGATCCTTCTGTCTGAATATGTGCTGCAAACTCCGGTGATCCGTGAATATCTCACAGGGAACACCATATAAATAATGACGCCATATCTTCAGGGCGTGAACAATCACTGCCAACTCGAGATCATGAACAGGGTAGTTTTTCTCATGGACCTTCAACTGCCTGGACGCGTAGGCAATCACCCTACTGTCCTTCATCAACACCGCGCCCAAGCCAATCCTCGAAGAATTACAATAAACCGTATAGGATCCGGAACCAGTAGGCAAAACCAACACAGGAGCTGTAGTCAGGGCTGTCTTGAGCTTCTGAAAGCTCTCCTCACACTCCTCAATCCATATTAAAGATGCACCCTTCTGGGTTAGTATGGTCATAGGCGCTAAAATGGATGAGAATCCCTCCACAAAACGGCGATAATACCCAGCCAAACCGAGAAAACTGCGGATCTCAGTAGCTGAGGTCGGTCTGGGCCAGCTTTGAACCGCCTCCACCTTCTTCAGATCTACTTTGATCCCATCCGAGGAAACCATGTGGCCTAGGAATGCCACAGAATCAAGCCAAAATTCATACTTAGAAAAATTGGCATACAACTTCTTGTCCCTCAATGTCTAAAGCACGGTCCTCAAGTGTTGCTCATGGTCCTCCTAGGACCTAGAATATACCAGAATGTCATCAATGAACACAATGACAAAAGTATCAAGATAAGGCCAAAATATGATGTGCATCAGGTGCATGAAGGTTGTTGGGGTGTTGGTCAGCCCGAATAACATAACAAGGAACTCATAGTGGCCATATCTGGTCCTGAAGGTAGTCTTCGGGATATCCGGTTCCCGAATCTCAACTGATGATAACCAGAACGTAGATCAATCTTGGAGAACACCCTAGCACCCTGTAACTAGTCAAATAGATCATCAATGCGAGGCAATGGGTACCTGTTCTTCACTGTCACCTTATTCAGCTGCCGGTAGTCAATACACTACGCATCGAGCCATCCTTTTTATTCAAAAATAATACCGGAACGCCCCAAGGTGATACACTAGGCCTGATGAATCCCTTCTCAAGAAACTCCTGTAACTGCTCCTTTAACTCCTTCAACTCAGGAGGAGCCATGCGATAAGGAGGAATGGAAATGGGCTGAGTGCCCGGCAATAAGTCAATGCCGAAATCAATGTCTTTATCGGGTGGCATACCTGAAAGATCAGCTGGAAATACATCAGAATAGTCTCTGACAACTGGAACTGACTCCACTGTAGGGGTCTCAGTACTAACATCTCTCACATAAGACAAATATGCGTCATACCCCTTCCCAACCATCCGCTGAGCCTTAAGAAAAGAAATGACTCGGTGGGGAGTATACTCCAAGGAACCTCTCCACTCTAACCTCGGAGATCCTGGCATAGCCAGCGTCACGGTCTTGGAGTGACAATCAAGAATAGAATAGTAGGGAGACAACCAGTCCATACCCAATATAACATTGAAATCTACCATACTGAGTAGTAGCAAATCAGCTTTGGTCTCAAAACCACTGATAATAATCAAACATGACCGATATACGCAGTCCTTAACAAGAGAATCTCCCACCGGAGTAGAAACATAAATAGGGGAACTCAAAGAGTCCCGGGCTATCCCCAGATATGAAGCAAAATAGGAAGACACATATGAATATATAGAGTCTGGGTCAAATAATACCGATGCATCCCTATGACAAACGGGAACAATACCTGTAATGACTGAATCTGAAGCAATGGCCTCGGACCGGGCCGAAAGAGCATAGTACCTGGCCTGGCCTCCCTCTCTAGGGTGACCTCCACCTCGAGTTGTCTGAGGTGGTGGCGTAGCAGCTGGGGATGAAAGAATAGCTGGAGGACCTGGTGGAAGGCGTGGAGCCTGATAAATCTGAGGAGGTACACCCTGATAAGTCTGAGGTGGTGCGCTCCTCCTCGCTCTGGGGAAATCTCTGATCATATGATGAGGGTATCCACACTCAAAGAAACCCCTCGGAGGACGTGGAGGCCGCTGCTGACTCTGAACTGGCCTGCTAGGCTGACCAGTGATAGCACCTCGAGCAGGAGGCACCTAAGATACGGGTGGTGCATAATAAGGCTCCTGAGGTCTAGAAGGAAATGGAATACCATTGGCTACTGGAAGAGCTGAATGAACAAGGCGACTCACAAAACCCCTACCATAACATGCTGCTGGTGCACGGGCTCCTGAAAAATGACCAGTCTCTCGAGACCTCTTGGCCTCTCTCTCCTCCCTGTCCTGGGCCAACATAGTCTCAATCCTCCGGGAAATACTCACGGCCTACTGGTAAGTAATATCAGTCTCCAGCTCTCTGGCCATGCTAGTCCGAATACTTGGGTGGAGTCCCTCAATAAAGCGTCGAACCCTCTCTCTAACAGTGACAACCAAGGTTGGTGCATGGCGAGCCAAATCACTAAAACGGATTGCATACTCTGACACAGTCATGGCACCCTGGCGTAGCTGCTAAAACTCCACACAATAAGAATCCCTGAAGCTCTGAGGGATAAACTCAAGTAAGAACATCTCGGAAAACTGAGCCCAAGTAAGTGAAGTTGCCTTGTCCGGGATACTAAGCTCAAAAGCACGCCACCACTGATAAGCTGCTCCCCTCAGCTGGAAACCAGTGAAAGAAACCCCACTCGTCTATACAATACCCATAGTGCGGAAATGCGATGACACCTCTTAAGAAAACCCAGGGTGTCATCCTAAGCTAGTCCATTGAACTCAGGGGGGTGGTACTTCTTGTACCTCTCAAGTCGGAGATGCTCTGCCTCAGGAACAGCTATCCTAGTCTCATGCTGAGCTGGAGCTGCTGGGGGCATAGGAATATACTCTGGGACCTGCCCCATATGAACACTTTGCTCAGGAGTACGGGCCGCAGGAGTCTGTGTCCCTCCTCCGGCCTGGGATATAGCTGGAGCTATCGGGAGTAGACCCGCCAGAGACAGAGTACTGAAGGCACTCAAGAACTAGGCCAATGTCTCCTGGAGGTCTAGAGTAACAGTAGGGACCTTTTGTGCCCCTCCAACTGTAGCTATTGGGGGCTCCTCTGCCTCTGCTCTAGCCGGCGCTCGGGTTTCACCACGTGATCGTCCCCTGCCCCGGCCCCTGCCTCTAGTGGATCTGACTGGGGGCTCGGGTGCCTGGTCATCAGTACGTCTGGTGCGGGTACGAACCATCTGCAAGCAAGAATAGAATAGAGATTAAGAATTTGATGACAGTAACTAGCACGATAAGGAATACCAAAGAATTTGATTGCTTCTTAACATTTACATAGCCTCCCGAAGATAGATACGGACGTCTCCGCACCGATATACGAGACTCTAATAAATCGGCTTGTGACTTGTGACTCATATGAACCTAGACGCTCTGATACCAACTTGTCACGACCCAATTTACCCTCCGAAAGGTATTGTGACGGCACCTAGTCTCTATGACTAGGTAAGCCTAGAATTTGCGGGAAATAACAAAATCAATAAAATAAAAACAGAAAGGATATCAAATAGCTATAACTTAGTTGCTCAACATATACAGTTTTACTTCCCAAAACCTGGAATGTCACCATAGTCACAAGCTCATTAACAAATATGGCTCTATACAATGAAACAGCAAAGAAATGTACAAGTCTTTCTATGCCTATGCTAGAGTAGAAGGGGACTCGTGGGATTCTGCGGATGCGGCAGAATTACTTCGCAGTCTCCTGGCTGCTGGTAGACAACTCCTAGACACGATACTGAGTGTTGGTACCTAGATCTGCACATGGGGAAAACATGCGCAGGAAAGGGCGTGAGTACTCCACATTCGGTACTCCGTAAGTGCCGATCCTAACCCCAGTCAAGTAGTGACGAGGTCAGGTAGAGGCCCTACTAAGTTTGTAAAACAAGTCAATATACAATTTTTAAAACCGCGAAAGATATACAAGCAATGATAAACAGGTTTAACGAAAACGGAAAGATTTAATAACATAAAGAGAGCCCTCAGCTCAGCACAGCATATATCTCAACAATAAATGTGCAATGCAGTACACGGGGAAAGCTCCCAGATCTCAGTCCATAGTCCCAATTTAAATATGCTATGCAGTACAGGGGGAAGCTCCCGGATCTCTGTCTGTAGTCCCAATTTAAATATGCATCTCAGTACAGAGGGAAAGCTCCCGAATCTCGGTCTGTAGTCCCAATTTAAATATGGATGCAGTACAGGAAAAAGCTCTCGGATCTCGGTTCATAGTCCCAATTTAAATATGCCAAACAGAAGTATGTCAATTATGGCTTAAGTAAACAATCCAGGAAAAACAACAGGTAAGGATAGCGTAAAACTACCTAAGCATGATGTGACTAGTAGAAAATAAGAGGAAATTCAAGTCAGAATAGGTAGGCATGCTTACACTTAGGCTATCTACTCAATTAAGATAGGAAACAGTAATATATGAATGAAAATGAGCGTTTTCGTGGGAGAAAAATAGGAATTTAGAAACAATGACCCGTGTACGCACTCGTCACCTCGCGTACACGGCGTCCACATAACAAAATCAGTATAAAAATGCTTAAGGGAAGATCCCCAACACAGAATTAGGCAAGCCACTTACCTGGACTGCGCTAACCAACTCAATACCAAGCTCTTGCCAAGAGTGGGCACACTTTTACTGTTCTTGGATTGGCATGGTTGTCCCACTTTGCTTCCAACCCTCAATCCTCTTTTCTAGATTCATTGATATGAATCAATCGAACGCACTTCTAACACCTGCTCTACTTGTTAGGACCTTAGTTGCTATGCGAACACTTAACACAAGACTGAAAGCGTTAGTGGTTTATGAATCAGTCATCAAGGATCTTAGCCAAACGGTGCCTTACCTCTTACTGAAGTGAAACAACTGACTGTTGTCTACGAGTATCGGACTCCGGGTGGCCCAAATCTATTCAAATCGATTGCATGATGTAAATATCACTTCAAGGGAACAAAATAGCTAATTATTTATAAGCTAGTACGCGAATTTAGAAAATTCGCCCAAAAAGTCCCTCGGGTCCACATCTCGGAATCGGGTAAAATTTATATTTTCCGGACATCCATTCCCTCACGAGTCTAACCATATAAGAATCCCTCAAATCGGAGGTCAAATACCCAATCAAAACTCAATAATTCTATCTATAAGTTCATCCCATTTTTCCCATAATTTTCGAAATTGAAGGTTGAATTTAAGATTGGAATCATGGAATATGATCTATAAGGGATAGAAATCACTTACCCAAGTTACCCAGGTGAAAAAGTCTTCAAAAATTGCCCTTCCCGAGCTCTCAAATTCGAAAAATATGAAAATGTCATAAACCCTCGAATGTGGGGTTTTAATATTCTGCCCATGCATTTTCCTTATGCGATCGCAGACAAGGAGTCACGATCACGGAGAGGAAACAAACACGCACCTAGAATCATTCTATGCGATCGCAGAAAGCAGTACGCGATCGCGAACCTTGAGGACCCAGAGCTACACGATTGCGGGTTGGGCCACGCGAACGCGTAGAACAAATATCGAAACTCCCCCAAACCCAGAATACTCTATGCGAACGCGGTCCTGGTCATGCGATCGCGTTGACCAATATTCCAATACACTGCGATCGTAGACCTTTTATTGCGATCGCAGAGAACAATGCCAGGACCTCTCACTTTTACCTTACGCGATCGTAGGTGAACCCTTGCGATCGCAGAGAGTAAAACACAGCTATAGAAAAACCAGAAAACCAGTAGAAGACTTAGGCCAAAATATGCCCGTTTGGGCACCCGAAACACACCTGAGGCCCCCGAGACCTCAACCAATCCTACCAACCAACCCTAATACCTCATTCAAACTTGCTCGATCCTTAAAACACATCTCATAACATCAAAATCATCAATTATGCATAGATTCAAGCCTAAGAACTTTGGAAAATTCTAGAATTCACATCCGACGCTGAAACACGTCTAAACTCATCCAAATGACCTCAAATTTTGCACACAAGTCATAAACGATATTACGGACCTGCTATCGCTTTCAAAAATCCATTCCGAGTCTGATATCAAAATCTCACCTATCGGCCGAATTCGCCGAATTTCTAACTTTCGCCAATTCAAGCCTAAATTCAAAACCGACCTCAAAAACCCCTTCCGAGCACACTCCTAACCCCGAAATCACCCAACGGAGCTAACGGATTCGACGGAATTCCATTCAAGATCCGTCTTCACACAGCTCTAGCTACGGCCAGATTTCTAAATCTAAATTCCAACTTTATGGACTATGTGTCCAAGATCACCCCGGATTTCATCACTCAACGCACCGATAGGTTCCAATAACATAAAAAGACATAGGAGAAACGGTAAATAGGGGATCGGGGCGTTAATTCTTAAAACGACCGACCGCGTCGTTACATTACTTATCTTTTTACATTGAATTTCTCTGAACGTAAAACAGTAAAACAGATNATTTACTTCAGCATTTTATGCTGAAGTTTTTATTACTGTACAAATACTGTGGACAATCTGAAGTAACATTAACCACTTACTTGTTTTACCAACTACTTATCTTTTTACATTGAATTTCTCTGAGCGTAAAATAGTAAAACAGATGAAAAGTTACTTTTACATTTATTGATTAATAAATTGATTAGGTGCACTCTTTGGCTATATTAATAATCTCTTCACTTGAAATTTTCATAGTTATCCATAGACTTCTATCATATGTCTTTAAATTTATATTCATCCTTAGTCTTTCATCTTTTTTAGAAGAAAGAATGTCTGTTGCAAGTGGAAGTAGGAAGCTTTCAATGGAAGAAATTTTGCAGAAGTGGGATAGTTTGAAGTCTGATTGGAACAATAACGTACCAATGTGTAACCTTATGCAAAAGTGGGATCAAATAAAGGCTGATTGGGAAAGAATCAGACCAAAGTTTATTGTCGATGAATCATTCCAGCACAGGATTAACCTTGAACGTAGTTGTCAAGGTTATCCAAGCTCATTTGAGAAGGTTGTCCAGCAGAAGAAAAGAATGTGTCATGTCTCCTATTTTCTAGTCATGGATATATTCATTCCCCTGGGGGATCTTCGAACCTTAGATGACTCTCCATCAGTATCACCTATTCCTCTTTATTCCCCTATGTGTCATGTCTATAATTTTCTAGTCATGGAGACGTTCATTCCCCTGGGAGATCTTCGAACCTTAGATGACTCTCCATCAGTAGCACATATTCCTCTTCATTCCCCTTATCCGCCTACCATGTAGCTTTCTATAAACTGGGTTTGTTGTTGTTGTTGTTGTTGTTGTTGTTGTTGTTGTGGTTGATTGTAATTGGTAGTGAAAATAAAATGAATTTTGTGAATAATGCGATCTTTGTCTTTTAAATTTTTCTTCTATTTGCATTATCAAATACGTTTGTCTATTTTGTCTTAGGTAAACAATATGCTAAAGTTTTTTCAAATGAACTAATTGACTATAGAATCCAGGGACAAAAAGTGTAGCATAGGGATATTAAAAAACTATCGAATCCAGGGATAACAACTTCAGCACAATGGTTGCTGAAGTATTAAAAATGAACTAATTTACTTCAGCATATTGTGCTGAAGTTTTTCATAAAGCTCATGACGACTAAACTATAGAATACAGTGATAAAACTTCAGCACATAAGGTGCTGACGTGTTTAAATGAACTAACTTAGTTCAGCATCTTGTGCTGAAGTTTTTCATAAAGCTCATGACGACTAAACTATAGAATCCAGTGATAAAAAATTCAGCACATTACGTGTTGAAGTGTTTACAAATGAACTAATTTACTTCAGCATAAAATGCTGAAGTTTTTCATAAAGCTCATGACGACTAAACTATAGAATCCAGTGATAAAAAATTCAGCACATTACGTGTTGAAGTGTTTACAAATGAACTAATTTACTTCAGCATAAAATGCTGAAGTTTTTCATAAAGCTCATGACGACTAAACTTTAGCATTTTTTTTAAATTGATACTTATATTTTTCGCATTTACTAGCCACTTTTTGTCTTTTATCATCTACTTATCTTACATTTACATTTATTGTCTGAAAATTTATGAGGCTGAAGTTAAGTTTTGTAAAATTTATATTCATCCTTAGTGTTTTATCTTTTTTTGAAAAAAGAATGTCTGGTGCAAGCAGAAGTAGGAAGTTTTCAATGGAAGAAATTATGCAGGAGTGGGATAGTTTGAAGTCTGATTGGAACAATAACGTACCAATGTGTAACCTTGTGCAAAAGTGATTTGTACTTCAGCAATATATAAAAGAGTGCAAGAGTTTTTTTTTTATTTATATGAAAACAATCACATTTGAAATATATCATACAAAAATGAAAGTCTAAATTCTGCCAAGAATTATTGAACGTAGGAGTATTTTTCAACGTGTTTCTTCGAATATGGATGAGGTGCTGGAGAAGATAAGCAAGTTGTTCTATTATGCCCAATTTGTTTACATCGACTGCATTTGGTAGACTTCCATGGTACTGATTCAGTCGCTGGCATATGCCTCTTCTTTTGTCTTCTTCCTTGTAAAATCTCCACATCGGGAGGTTTTGTGATCTCAGATTCTACATTTGGTGGAATATCCCATGATTTTTTATCTCCCACAGTATTCACAAGTCCTTCATATGTTTTGAACCATGTTTCCTTTGAATACCAATTTGAGCAGTAATCAGATTTTTGCAAATATCTCTTATTAATAGCAGCAATTGCATGTGGACAGGGCAATTCATAAAGTTGGACTTCCAAGCAATCACAAGTTCTCCTTTTTAAGTCCACAATGAATTTGATTCCTTCACTATTTATTCTAATCAGCATTGAATCAAGGTTGAACACCTAAGAAGAAATAGAAAATTAAGATAAACTATATTAGTGTATTATTGATTCAAAAAGAAAAAGTCTGAAGTTTTTTATATGTAAGCAGTAAATCACTGCAGCATATATAAAAAGCAAAAGTAATTATGTTGAAGTTTTTCAAAAAGATCATGACTACAAAACTATAGAATCCAGGACAAAACTTCAGCACATGGTGTGCTGAAGTTTTTACAAGTGAGCGAATTAACTTCAGCATCTTCTGCTAAAGTTTTTCATAAAGCTCATCACTTCAGCATGATGGGTGCTGAAGTTTTTAACAAAAATCTCATGACGACAAAACTATAGAATCTAGGGACAAAACTTCAGCTAGTATGAAGTTTTTTATATGTAAGCAGTAAATCACTGTACCAGATATAAAAAGCAGAAGTGATTATGCTATAGAGAAAACATGCTAAAAGTAAATCCTAAAGTTAATAAATATACTCACAATCATTTTGCAAGCCAAGTCCATCTTCTTAGTCATCTCTTCTTCTGCCCATATTGATACTTTGTAAAAAGTTTCATTTGCTTTTTTCCTCCGTTCGTAAAACCACTCTCCCAACTTTTCTTGGATGTAATCTAACATTCTTAAAATAGGCATTTCTCTCGCTTTTAGTAACACAGAATTCATTGATTCTACAATGTTTGTTGTCAGCATATCATAACGTCGCCGAGGGAACCACGATCAAGCCCATCACTCATCTTTCTGGAGACTCTTCCATTATGTAATTGTATATTTTCTTGTCAACATTTTTGAGTTGGGACATTAACTTATTAAAATCGTCATGTTTCTATGACCTCGCAGCGCTTTGAAAAAGATTTATTACCATGACTTTTGCATGTCTTTGCTTTAAATTTTTCTCAAAGTGATAGAGGCAGATACCATGGTGAGCTTCAGGATAAACTTTTCTAATCCCATTTGCAATCGACTGGTTTCTATCTGACAAGAAAACCAGTTCATGACGGACTTGAATTGCTTTTCTCATTTCTCCGAAGAACCAAATGTATGCCTCATTATTTTCTGATTCTGCTACACCGAAAGATAGAGGAAATATTTGATTGTTTGCATCCTTTGATACAGCAACAAATAGAACGCCACGATATTTGACTTTAAAAACGTTGCATCTACTGTAATATCAAGTCTACAGTAGGACCAACCAGCTATTGATGCTGTAGGAGCAAAGAACATGTAACAAAACTTGTACAGTGAAACACAAAAAAATAAATCATAAGGTGTGAAGTTTAACTTCAGGTTGATGGTTGGTATTTGTTTTGCTTATCGATTCTGCTCATCTCTTTTTATGCTTGTATATGTTTCTGGGTTTCTATGCACCATCTTGTGTAGGTATGAAGGAAGAATCTGGTAGTTTTCTTCCGGTATTCCCCTTATGCAAGCAATAGTTTTTTGAATAGCACGACATTCCTTGTGATATCCAATGTCAATTCCAAATTTCTTTTTCATTTCTTTTTCTACAAAGGCTGGTGTAACTTCTATCTTTTTGTCTTGAACATGTTCTAAAATTTGTTCACTTATAAATTTTGATGTAGCATGCTTCTGATCTGATTTTCTTGCATCAACTGAGCATTCATGGTTGTTATGATATTTTATCACCCTGAAAAGTGTGGAATTTTTTATTCTGGTAGCACGCACAATCCAACCACATTACTCCTCAATGCATTTCAGCTCATATCTCTTTGAACATGATCTAATATCTGTGAATTCAACCTTTTAGTTTATCTCCAAGCTGTAGAAAAAATTAGTCATATTTTCCTTGTTCTCAAAAATTGATCATACTCTTACTTCCTCTAGCAATGCATCATGCCTAAGTATTTTACATGGTGGAGATTATTTCATCTTCCCCCTCACTCTTTTTCTTGATTTCTTAGAGGCACTAGAAGTTTCAGCAATTTCATCAATTGTATCTGATGTTACCGGTATTAATTCCATATTTTCTTCATCTTCGTTATTGCTTATCATTGCAGAAGGTAACAAAAAATTTTGTTGTATTGTGTGTTGGTTGTCAATTTACATTATTAGCCACCCTTCTTCTGCTTACTCATTTACAACTGGTATGAATTTATTGGCGGAGGGGGTGATTGTTGTAGCATTCTATATTCTGAAGCAGATGTAATGTTAGAAATTTGTTGGTTGTTGTCTACTACCACTATTGGCTTCCCTAGTTCATGTTGATAATCACCAAATTGTTCTGAAGTTGCTATACTGTCAAGAGATTGGTTGAATGTTGTAGATTCTGAACCACTTATACCGTGAGAAATATATGTTGTATTCTTTCGATGACAAAATGACAATTCTTGTAGGTTGAATCAGTTGTGAGCAAATGTGTACAAGTACTGAGTTCTTCATATGAAGTTACAAGCATACCTTTGCTTGTATTTAGTTTGATATCAAACCATATCTTTACGGAATATCTGCTTGAATCAATATTTGTAACTTCACTAATTTTTTTCAGGAAAGAATTGAATGATACTTGTTTATTAATAAGAACAAGCTTTGTATCATGATCCAAGTATTTGAAGTCAGTAATCCACCTCCCATTGAAATTAAGTACAACGCAAATTGAACTCATCCTAGAGAAGCATGTTTAGTTTCAAGTATTAGGATAAGAATTTAATTATGAAAAAAAACTGAAGTTTGAGCAAATGTACTAGAGAACAAAGCTCATGAAAAAGCTGATTAATGTAGGACAAAAGTTAAGCACAAACTATATTTAACTTGAGCATGCAGGAGAAAATTACATAGCACATGAGAAAAACTTCAGCACATTCAGGGCTGAAGTATTAGAAAATAAACTAAAACTTCAGCATATTCTGCTGAGGTTTTTGGAAAAGGTCATGACAAAACTATTGTATCCAGGAGAAAACTTCGGCATCTAAAGAGCTGAAGTATTAGCAAATGAACTAAAAAACTTCAGCATAATATGCTTAAGTTTTTCTTTGAATATTTTTCTGTGCTTTTTTTAATATTATTTTTCTATAAAGTCAAGAAATACCTTAATTAAAGAAAAACTTCAGCATTTATGCTGAAGTGTTTGGAAAATGAACTTAACAACGTCAGCATATATGTTGAAGTTTTTGAAAAAACTCATCAAAAAACTAAAGAACGCAGTACATAACTTAAGCATATTATGCTGAAGTTTTTCTTTGAATATTTTTCTGTGCTTTTTTTAATATTATTTTTCTATAAAGTCAAGAAATACCTTAATTAAAGAAAAACTTCAGCATTTATGCTGAAGTGTTTGGAAAATGAACTTAACAACGTCAGCATATATGTTGAAGTTTTTGAAAAAACTCATCAAAAAACTAAAGAACGCAGTACATAACTTAAGCATATTATTAGTGCTAAAGTTTAGCCAAAAACAAAAATTTCAGCTTGTTTAGCAAATAAAGCAAAAAATTCACCTTGTTTAGCAAATAAACAAAAAACTTTAGCAAAAACTTATTGAAAAACCTTAATTAGAGGAAAACTTCAGCAGTTATGCTGAAGTGCTTAGAAAATCAACTAAACAACTTCAGCATATATGCTAAATTCTTTGGAAAAACTCAACAAAAACTATAGAAAGCAGGACATAACTTAAGCATATTATTAGTGATGAAGTTTAGCAAATAAAAGCACATTCAGCAAAAACTTATTAGAGTTAAGCATATTTCAGAAGAAAAAAAACCTTAATTAAAGGAAAACTTCAGCATGTTATGCAGTCCAAAATTTCGTCATTGAAAATCTCAAGTATCATGAAGATCAATCAGATTCGAAAACTTACAATTTGAATTTTTGAATTTGAGTCTGGTTCAATTTCTGGTTTGGGAGAGGAGATCTGAGAAGAGACGGAGTGATGGAGGAGGATCGGTGAAGTGTTTTGTGCGTGATTCAAATCGTAATGTGTTTTTATATGTTTTGTCAGGGGTAGAATGGTCATATTAGTGCGAATTTTTTGTCAGCTGGCTACCAAATCAATATTTTTTTAAAATAGAGTATAGGTTAAAAGATGGATGTTATATAGGGTATGGCTGCAAATTGCCCCTTTAAGTCTGGGGTACTATATAGATTAGGGTTAAAAACATTCTCCCTTTAATATAAATCAATTGCATATATACCCGCAATAATTCTAAATTATAACACTTAATATCACTAATAAAGTTCCTGCATGAAAGTAATTACATAAGGTATGGACAAATACGTTGATCATTGTAAAGGCCCCTTAAACTTGACATTATTTTTCATTTCGATCTATTGAACACCTAAATATCCTCCACTAACAACCAAAACAAAAAACTTAAAAGTAATAGAAATACAATATGAACTAAATTCATCTATAATGCAGATTGTATATTATTTAGTTCTTGTATAGTACCATGAGGCTTTGTTAGAAAAAAACTTATTTGGTTCTTGTATTTACCTCCTCTACTTGGTTGTTTTTATATCTCCTCTGAAGTTTTCATATTGAATACAAAGATACTCCTACCACTCAAATCCTAGTTTATTTGACTATCAAAACTTAAAGTCTAATGGTTTCAGTGAAAACTTTCCCATTTAATAACCACGATTTCGGTTTTCACTATCCTTTTTCTCTTCCGCTTTCCCAATCTCCTTATATAATGGAACAATTTGAAGTTAAATAGATAAATCAACAGAAGGGAGGGTGGATAAGAGAAGTTGTGGGTCGTGATTTCATTTTGGATGTAATGTGTCATGACCCATCATATCGTCATGCCACGAGGTGCCACAAGAGCCAGGAGGTGCCTCCAGAGATTATGTCAAACGAAGGGCTTACATCCCAAGAACCATCTGAAACTGAGGCAAGCGACGATGAAGTGGAGGCCCTGCTGGAGGACGTCTCGCTCAGTAAAGAGTGGGTGATGAAGGTAAACGCGGGAATGGATGCTTTGGAGATCTTTGGCCAATGTCAGGAGAAGGTGGAAGGCACCCTTAGTGTTCTTGAGGAACACGCTCTTGAAGATATTGAGAGTATCCAAAATGACTTGGAGGGACGCGTACACAGATTGAGATGGAGCTAAGGAAAACCATCACTGCCTTGGAATGCAGATTCATGGAGGCCTTGAGTATTATCGATGCAATGAAGGCAAAGATAGATTCACTAGAGAAGCATGTCGATACTGGCGTGAACGAGGCAAACAATAATAATTTTGTGACGAGGGAGGATAAGATCGAGGCTCCTAAGCCAGTTCAAAGGTGTTCGTGATGCACAAGAAGTAGAGAACTTCCTTTGTCACCTAGAGAACTACTTCAAGCACGGCAAAGTGAGGGATGATGAGTCTAAGATCAACAATGTTGTGGTGTACCTCTCAGAGATTACCGTCTTGTGGTGGCGTTGAAAGTGTATTGACATGGAGAAAGGGATATGCAAGATTGAGATGTGGGAGAAATTCAAAAAGGATTTGAAGAAGCAATTCTACCTGATGAATGTGGTGAGCTAGGCGGGAGTGATGCAAGGCTAGAATGCATAGTTTAACATGTAATATACCTTACATTTGAGGTGCTTTAATGATAAAAATACACTTGTTGTGTGCTTAATAGAGTTTATTTTATGTGTACGTGAATTGGAGATGGAAACGGAGCTAAAGAGATGCAAATACGTCGAAAAATACGCAAAAGGAGACACCCGGGCGATAGCCGGGTGACAGAGCCCTACAGCCTGACCCTACCTAGCGTTAGCCAGGCCTTAGGGCTGAAACGCCATCCCTACCCTGGCGTTAGCCAGGCGTTAGGGCTGAAACGCCAGCCCTAGCCTGGCGTTAGCCAAGCCTTAGGGTCCAAACGCCCGGGGTTCCTAGTTTCGGCCAGATCTGAGTTTTGATGAGTTAAGTGTTTCCCAGTTGAAATAGAAGTCTCCTACATGGTTAGGGTTCGCCCTAAACATATAAATAGACACCAAACAACACAACTTGTAGAGGATGGAGAAGATTCGGAAGGATTTCGAAGGATTCAACAAGAAAACACCATAGAAGTGACAAACATTGATTTCTACATCTAGTATTCATTACTTTGTATTTCAATTATGCAATTTATTTTAGTTTTGATTCTCAATAACATGAGTAGCTAAATTATTTAGTCTAGGGTTTTGGTAGAACCCGTTGGGGATGAATTTATTGTGATATTAATATATTTTGGTTGATTAATCTCTTTTTGTTCAACTACTTTCTTATTATAGTTGATTGAAAGGGCCCTTGATTAACTATTCCTATTTATTATCTACTTGAGAGAGAGTGCATATTTAGGTAGTTGCTTGAACAACACCACTCCCGGAGCATAGAAGAAAGTCATAACCGAGGGTTTAGAGGTTAGATTAGAGATAACGATACCTCGGGTGCAATCTAAAGTGAACTGTATTGCGATCTAGATAGCATAACTTGAGAGAGTGCGTTTAGTAAATTATCATAATTACTTGAGAGAGATTTATGATA
>ML408024.1:79987-96458 GCA_005239525.1 Nicotiana knightiana | reverse complement strand
TGCAAACATCATCACCACCCGAGCACGGCCTTAAGGCTCCCAGAAACACAGCTACTGAGCTGAGATAACATGTTACCCTTTCACAGGGCCATAACAACAACCACGACCATTTACACATGGAAGCATCTCGAATTACATTCGTAGCACCATGCCCATTCCTCAAATTCCTGATCCATAGCAAGCCCTTTGCGACGTGTAAGATTGAGTAGGAATGATCATAGGCATAAGACTCAAAGGAATCAATTCGCACGATGAAGAATCAAGAAGGGAAGTACTCCTAACAACCATGTAGCCTCTCGAAGATAAGTACGGACGTCTCCATACCGATCCGCAAGACTCTACTAGACTTTCTCATGACTTGTGAGACCTACGGGAACCTAGCGCTCTGATACCACGTTGTCACTGCACAAAATACCTAAGGTCGTGATGGCGCCGGACATAAGGTCAGGCAGGCCAAAAACATTAACTAATTGAAATAACTTCCCAGTTTCAACATTTTCGAAATCTTTACCTTTTCTTCCATTTTGTAATCGAATAAATAAATTTTAATAAACTTAAATACGACAACACATCAATTCAGTTTAATGAAATAAATCCCAACACGTCCCCAGAACCCAGTGTCACAAGTACATGAGCAATTTCTAAGAAGTTATACAATCACTTCAAGCCTGTCCGAAATACAATTGGACTGGGAAATTTAAAAAATGAATAAATACAGTATGAAGGTGATTCTGTCAGCTGCGGATCGCCTCCGGAAGATGCAGCTCGCCTAAGTCTCCGAATCCTCCACATTACTATGAAAGTACCTGTGCAATAAAATGCAAAACAAGTGTAGCATGAGTACAAAAACAACATGTACTCAGTAAGTCGCCTGCCTAACCTCAGAGAGGTAGTGACGAGAGGTCAAATTAGACGCTTACTAGGGTCCGACAATATAATATATGACAGAATATGATGAAATACAATAGACATGTAAGACAGTGAGCAACGAGTACATATCAAGTACAGAAATCCAGGTAATCATTGGGAATAAACAACAATGTACACTTTCCTCTTTCCCAAATACATGTCAAGCCAATACCAACAGAATAGTACCAAATAGTCATGCGCACACAAGGGTAAGACAATAGGCCGGAGTCATAAGATAGTCAGTCTCTCTATGCACTGCCGAAGGATCAATCGGCCCGTCCCAAAAGTGCATCTCACAACCTCTCTACGCACTGCCGAAGGATTGATCGGCCCGTCCCAAAAGTGCGGCTCACAATCTCTCTATGCACTGCCGAAGGATCGATCGTCCCGTCCCGAAAGTGCATCTCTTTACGCACTTCCGAAGGATCGATCGGCCCGTCCCAAAAGTGCGGCTCTCGATATAATAATCTTCTTTGTGCACAGCCGAGGGATCGACCGGCCCGTCCCAAAAGTGCACCTCTCAATATAATACGGCTAGCCTGCTCGTGAATCATACCTGCGACTCAGGTGCTCATAAGAGTGCATGCACAAATATAGGGTTTCGCTGCTCGCGAATCACTCAAGCGACTCAGGAACCCAAAGTTACACATATCCACATAATAAATTCGTATTTTATCAAGAAAATCATTTTTCTCAGGAAAATGGTAAAGTCTTTATCAAAAGCAACATGAAAATATAGGTTTTGAAATCTTTGTTTTCGAAATTCATTTGTCCAATTTAGTAACACTCCATAATACAACCCAGTCCAGATACACATATATATTCACAACGGAAACAATTCTCTCTTTAGAAGGTTAACAATATAAACTCTAGATTTCTTTTTACACATTCAATTACGTTTTCGGTCATATTAGCAGTTTAATATTACAGGCCGGGTTATAGGTACACACATAAGAATGCTAGGAGGTCCTAGGCTACCCGGACATGGCATAATAGTAGCTACGCACGGACTCCCGTCACCTCGTGCGTACGTAGCCCCTGAAGATAATAACATGTATATAATTAATTCACCTAGGGGGACGATTCCCCCTCAAAAAATTAGAAAGGAGACTTACCTCACTTCGAAACTGCCACATAACAGCAAAGCAATGAAAATTCATCCAAATAATCATAACAAATTCAGATTATATACCTTCCCAACCCCGCTCAGAGAAATGACCAAAATGCACTCGGGCGCACGTGCCCAGAAATCCAAAATTCTCGAAGATACTTTCTACCCATAGCCTTACTAACTCAATTGTATAATTTACTCTAATGTTCATGCTCAATTCGTGGTTAAAAATCTCAATTTTTCATATTCTAGGTTTCAAGTTTCAAAAATTTTCTACCAATTTCATGCTCAAAAATCCATGCAATATCTTGTATTTGACCTTAGAACCAAGTAGAACAACTTACCTCTTGAAGCATGGTGAAATCCCCCTTGAAAAGCTCTCCAAAAAATCGCATATCCTGTGAAGAAAGTGAAGACAATGAACTAAATTCTCGCTTAAAAACAATCTGCCCAGTCCCATTTTCCGCCTCTGCGGTCCTTCATCCGCACCTGCGATCCTGGAGGTGCGACCAAATCACCCGCACCTGCAGTTTCCCTCATCTCTGGCCAAATCGCACCTGCAGCCCACTATCCGCACCTGCGGCTCCCAACCAAGTCTTCCCACTTTCGCACATGCGGCTCCCAGGACGCACCTATGGCCAATTCCTCGCAGGTGCGGTTACACCATATGATAGCAGAAACCAGCCCTTTTCCAACCTCAACTTTGATTTGTTAACCACTCGGAATCCACCCGAGGCCCCCGGGACCCCGTCCAATTATACCAACCTATTCCAAAACATGACACGGACTTTCTCGAGCCCTCAAATCACATCAAACAACGTCGAAACCATGAATCGCACCCAAATCCAATTCCTTAAGAACATAGAATTTCAAACTTCTACATCCGATGCTGAAACCTATCAAATCACGTCCGATTGACCTCAAATTTTGCGCACAAGTCATATTCAACATTACGGACCTGCTCCAACTTTTGGAATCGCATTCTGACCTTGATATCAAAACTTCCACTTCCGACCAGATTTCCCAAAAACCTTCAAATTCCTATCTTTAGCCAAATGACTCCAAAATGTCCTCCGGACATCCGAATTCACTTCCGATCGCGCTCCCAATTCCGAAATCACCATACGGAGCTATTTTCTAGACTCAGAATCCCAAACGAACATCAACCTCACTGATATGCACTTCAACCCCAAATTTATGAAATCCTTCTAAAATGCTGACTTCCACAATATATGCCGAAACGCTCCCGGGTTATCCAAAACCCAATCCGGACATACACCCAGGTCTGAAATCATCCTACGAACCTGTTGGAAACTTCAAATCCTGATTCGGAGATCATTTACTCAAAATTCCATTCTTAGTTGATTTCTCCAACTTAAGGCTTCTGAAATGATAATTTCCTTTCCAAATCAAATTCTAACTTCCTGGAATTCAATTCTGACCACGCCCACGGGTCATAATACCTTAAACGAAGCTGCTCACGACTTCTAACCGCTGAACGACGCACTAGAACTCTAAATGACCGGTCGGGTCATTACAATTTACTTTTGGTACTACGGGATAAAATCCCGAGAGATACCCCTGCATAATTACTTTTGGGACTACGGGATGGTATCCCGAGAGATCCCCCTGCACATTTACTTTTGAAACTACAAGGCGGTACCTCGGGAGTTCTCCCAACATATTTATTTTTGGTACTACGAGACGGTATCTCGGGAGATCCCATATCGCTTAAATTCCTTGTACTGTTATGTTATTTCATTGTGTTTTCTTTTGTTGAACTTTAGTCTCGTATTATACTGCTTAATTGTAACGACCCGGTCTGTCGTTACGTAAAAACCTGCATTATAATTACTGTTATTAACTTGTTATAGATTGGTTATTCTATTATTGATGTGTTAGAGTTGATAGGCTTGAAATCGGAATGGTTATACGAGAATTCAGTCACTTAGTCCTTAAGAATAGCCTTAAAATAAGAAAAAGTCAACTAAGAGCTGACTTATTGGGAAACGACCTCGAAATGCGGATTGTATANACACTTACTAAAAAGAGTTTCCCTTGGTCTATGAACGGGAAGGATGAAAGCGAGTCAGTATGCTAATTCCTCATCCGCAAATCAGCCCTTCCCGTAGGTTCTTTTCTCAAAGAATAAAGAATTGGAGGAGGGAAATCTTGATAGAATTTGAAAAAGCAAACGACAAGTCGAAGGCAATAAAATATGAAAAATGTATTTATTTTTCATATTTCTAAGCTAAGATTAAACAAAAGGATTCGCAAATAAAAGTGCTAATGCTACAACCAGTCCATAAATTGTTAAAGCTTCCATAAAAGCTAGACTAAGCAATAGCGTACCTCGTATTTTTCCCTCTGCCTCAGGATGTCTCGCGATACCCTCTACAGCTTGACCCGCCGCATTCCTTTGACCAACTCCAGGTCCAATACAAACAAGCCCTGCGGCCAATCCAGCAACAATAACGGAAGCGGCAGAAATCAGTATCCAATAGTAGGTAAAAANTAGATACCAGAGTCAATGGTATCTAATAAGGTTTACGACCCACCCTTAGTGATATTGATTTTTTGATTTTGTATCTTTTCTATTTCATTTTTGAATTTTAATTTTTGCATCAGAATTGGATTCTGTTTGATTGTATTTGATTGTATTCACCCGACAGAATATAAATAGGATTAGAAACAGAACTTCTTTTTATTATTCGAACGTACCAACTAGTTATGAAATTGGATTGATAGCCTCCACCCGTGTTCTAGCTCATCGGAGAGCTAGATTTGCCTCAATTTTTTGTCTCCTTTCTTCAGCCTTTTTCACATTAACTTCCGCTAGTTCAAGATTTTGCTGAGCTTCTTGTGGATCAATGTCACTACCCTTCTCTGCATCATTTACTAAAACAGTGGTCTCATTATTGCCTATTCTAGCAAAACCACCCATCAGAGTCATCANGATTGATAGCCTCCACCCGTGTTCTAGCTCGTCGGAGAGCTAGATTTGCCTCAATTTTTTGTCTCCTTCCTTCAGCCTTTTTCACATTAGCTTCCGCTAGTTCAAGAGTTTGCTGAGCTTCTTGTGGATCAATGTCACTACCCTTCTCCGCATCATTTACTAAAACAGTGATCTCATTATTGCCTATTCTAGCAAAACCACCCATCAGAGCCATCGTTAACCATTGGTTGTTAAGACGTATTCTCAAAATCCCTATATCTACAGTTGTGGCAATAGGGGCGTGATTTGGTAATATACCAATTTGACTGCTATTAGTAGATAAAACAATTTCTTCCACTTCTGAATCCCAAACAATTCGTTTAGGGGTTACTACACTAAGATTTAAGGTCATTTCTTCAAATTGCTCTCCATTTCTAAGTTCATAGCCTTCGCGATAGCTTCATCGATATTACCTACCAAATAAAAGGCATGTTCAGGAAGACCATCTAATTCTCCGGAAACCTACTATTGTCTGATGATGAGCAAGGAATATCCGTCTTTCTGCTAAACAGGATGGATTGAACTCATAATTTATGAGATGCTTTTTATGAATGTCAACTAAGTATCATAAGTAAATTGCTCCCGGTTGTTCAATCATTCGATAACCAGAGTCATTCTTTGATAAACGTGCAATCCTTGAATATCTGAAATTGTCTAAGTGGAAATAGCTTTCTTATCAGTCAATGAGCAACTTGTATTTCATAAAAATTGGGGGAAATATAATCCTTACGTAAGGGCCATCCTATCCAATTTTCAGGCATTAAGATTCAAGCAACAAGAAAAAATTCCCATTTTTCTGTGTTTGGAAAAGTGTGAATTTTCAAGAACGAGAATCATATGATATGTTGGGAATCTCTTATGATAATCATCCACGCTTGAAACGTATTAACTATTCAATTAAAATGAAATATTACAAATATACCATGCATTTTGGTTTTCAAATTCAAATTCGTTGGAACAAAAGAGGCCCGGTTGGGTACTGACCAGACCAGGCCATGAGAATAAGAGGGTCCTTTCGAACAAAATCAAGACAAAGAAAAGAGGTCTTCTTTATTTTTCTGGATATTCTTGGCTCTTCTGAGCCCTTCCTTTACTTTAGATAAAGAAATAAAGGAAATTGATGATAAAAGTTGTACATATCTATATAATATATAAAGAAAGATTCTTTCCTTTATCTTATGTGTTATCTCATGTAGTAATTATCTTTTTCAATTGGGAGAGATGGCTGAGTGGACTAAAGCGGCGGATTGCTAATCCGTTGTACTCAGAATGGAATTTCGACAGTTGGAACAGGTTCGTAATGTCATTTTGGATATGTCTGCAAAATTTCAGGTTAATCAGAGGTGTTTTGGGTAGTTTCAACATCGTTGGAGGAGTTTAGAAATTTCAAAGTTCTTAGACTTGAATTTGATGTGATTTTGGTGTTTTGATGTTATTTTTAGGAGTGCAACTAAGTTTGAATGATCATATATGAGGTGTTGGTATGTTTGGTTGGGATCCTGAGGGGCTCGGGATGGTTTCGGATGGTTAACGGGGAGTTGGAATGATTTTTGTCACTGGTGAGTTCTGTTTCTGGTGTTTTCACACCTGCGGATGGGGAGCCGTAGGTGCGGTTCCGCAAGAGCAGACGTGGCACCGCAGGAGTGGACGTGGCACCGCAGGTGCGGAAGTTGGCCAAGTGAGGGATTTCCGCAGGTGCGAGATAATTGTCGCACCTGCGAGGCCGCAGATGCGGGAGGTCAATCGCAGGTGCGGGATTTGAGGCCTTAGGATTTTTCCGCAGGTGCGACCTGGGATCCGCGGTTCCGCAGGTGCGAGTAAGTGGTCGCAGGTGCGGACCCACTGGGCAGAAAGTATAAAAACGTGCCTTCGTGAATTTTAGCCATTTTCTCAATATTTCATCCGAGTTTGAAGCTTTTTGAAGGGTTTCAAAGAGGGAATTCGATAGTTCTTCACCAAGGTAAGATTTTTGGACTCTAAACTCGTTTATATGTGATTAAAGGTCGGAATTATAGTGGAAATTAGGGAAACAATAGTGTAATTTAGGTGATTAGGGCTTGGGATTTAGAATATTTAAAATGGTGATTTGAGGGGTCATTTGGACTCCGAATTAAGTGTTCTTTATATGTACGGACTCGTGAGATGACGAAGAAAAATTTGGTATAAAAATTTTTGAATTTCGGGACATGGGCCCGGGGGTCGAGTTTGACCGGTTTCGGCATTTTGGGTTAATTTCGATATTTTCAATTGGAAATTGTTCCTTAAGCATATATTGATGATAAAAATCTGAACTTGGTAGATTTGGAGCACACAAAGGCCGAATTTAGAGGCAAGGGCATTGCGGAGTAGTGCATTAGCCAGTTTTGAGGTAAGTAACGCTTCCAAACTTTGAACTGAGGGTTCGAAAGCCCAAACTGTTTGATATTTGCTGTTAATTAAGGTGATGCACTTGCCAAGTGACGGGCATGCGGGCGGTTACCGAATATTTATAGCCTGGCTGATCCCATGGCACTGTCTACTGGTTATCTCATACTGATATTGTACTGTGAAGGTGGTAATTACCTTGAACGAGATAGAAATCATGCTAAGTATAAATGTTAAGGCTTCACGCCGATGTGTTTAGACCGGAATGGTCGATTATTGCTGTTTCTATCTGTGATTATTGCTTTCATGTACTCAATCCTGTTATAGAATATGTTTCATGCCTCAGTCTTGTAAGTTGCTAGTTTATTCTATATTATCATTGGTTTGGGCTGAATTGCATATGTTAGAGCATTGTAAGTGAGACTGGAAGGTACTGACTGAGTGAGGCTTGGAGCCTGGTTTTGAGACAGTTAGGAGGTCGGACTGCACACTGCAGCGACCCTGGAATCATGCCTTCGTTGGCTTGATATAGCGCTTGGGGACTATGCATGATCTAAGTGTGGTTTGGGGGAACTACCTCTAGACATGTGATTGTATAAAATTGTTATTTTTATTTTATTTTTTTAGTTTAAATTCACATAGTCTAATTAGTTAGTACAGTTGTGAAAAAAAAAAGAGAAAAACAAATCAGAAAAAGCTCAGACTTTTCACGACGATGGATCTTTTGACAGCTTTCGCCAGGGATTAAAGTCCGATTAAAGAAAAACACCAAAAAAAAATTTCTTTTTTTTTGTTTGGATACTTAGGTAGTATCTCTGGGTTTTTCTTTGGATGCCGGTTATTTTCCAAGGGTGTAGCTTGAACCGGGTGTTTTGTTTTTATTTGTTTTAGGAGTAGGATAGGAAGAAAACTTAGTTGCTCTAATATACTTGTTGACATATTTGGTGTTGGCACATTAGGCGATGACATGTGCTCTGTCTTCTTGCATATTTGATCTAAATTGTAATTCCTAAGTAAACTAAGTAGCCTACTCTGTGACACCTTTTTCTCAGTGGTTTGGTTTGTATATCACCTAGTGCAGTATTGCTTAAAAATTTCTCAACTATATGTTCTTGCTTGACTTGAGAGTTGAACATAACCATCTTGATTGAGCCATGTGCACTGTGTGTGTAAGGATTCGCGGTATTCTGTGCTATCCTGTGTAGTCTAAAACTTGCCCTGTGTGTTAATCGAAGAAAAATCATTAAGTTGTGCTAGTCTATGAGATGACGTAGGCGTTTCTTGCTTGATCATAGAGGTGCTTTTCACTCACAAATAATTTTTTCCCGTTGCCAGCCCCTTTGAGCCTATAAACCTTTTTTTTGGCACCCACGCTACAAGTCATACCCCTACTTTGTTTTTAATTTGAGTTGTTAAACCTTTACCTACGAAGGTACTTAGGCGCCAAGAGAAGTAAGGTGAGATATTTGGGAAGTAGATTTCAAGTGAAACCATGGAAGCGCCCATAAGGTGCACTAAAGTCCTAAAAAATACCACTAGCCGATGAACCTAAATGTATGGAGTGTGTGGAGAAAAAGAAAGGAGAAAGGAGAGAAAAGAAAATTTCAAAAATAAAAATAAAAAATAGACAAATAATGTTGATATTCAAAAATAAGAAAAGCACAAACCTCCTAATCTTACTAATTCGTGCTAGTGGGGATGTAAAGTGATTAATTGATGAAAGGGCTATGTTTTTGTAATGACTCGGCTAGTCTTTTTGAGTATTTTAGCCTTGATCCCCAATTTTTGCTTCCTCTATGTTGTATTGTGCTTATGTGACTTGTCGGGGGTATTTGGTTTTAGTTTGGGTGAGTTTTAGAGTGAAATGGGACACGTAGTCCCTAAGTTGGAGGCATAAGTTGTAAGAGTTGACCGTCGTTTGACTTTTGAGTAGACAACTCCGGAATGGAGTTTTGACGACTCCAATAGCTCAGTATGGTGATTTTGAACTTAGGGGCATGTCACAATGTTGATTTGGAGGCCCGTAGGTCGTTTCAGCGTGAAATGGCGAAAGTTCGAACGTTGAAGGTTAGGAAGGTTGAGAAGTTTAATTGGGAAATGACATTATTGATATCGAGGTCGGATTCCCATTCTGGAAGTTAGAATAGGTCCGTCATGTCATGTATGACTTGTATGAAAAGTTTGAGGTCAATCATAGTTATTTTGGTATGATTTGGCGTTAGTTTTGGAAGTCGGATGTTCATAGTCTCAATAGTCTTGAATTGAGTTGCGATTCATCGAATCGATGTTGGTTGATTTGATTTTTGGCCTTGAGTAGGTCTTCTATGTGTTTTGGAACTTGTTGATAATTTCGGACAGGGTCCCGGGGGCCCGGGTTGATTCGATTGAATCCGGAACCAAATTGGACTTAATCATTTTTGTTGTCGCTTCAATTATTCTTGTGTCATCACACCTGCGGTGGAAATGGCCACAGGTGTGGACTCGCTGGTGAGAGTGGTGAAGCGTATAAGTGAAAAGGGGCAGCCCAGGCCTGGGTTCGCATGTGCGGACAATTGGGTTCAGAAGTGTATCCGCAGGCGTGATGTTTTCTTCTGCATAAGCAAAATAGCGAGGAGCTTGGGAAGGCTCGCTGGCGCGATCGTGACTCCACAAAAGCGGGCTCACAGGTGCGATAAATTGGTCCGCAATTGTGAGTCTTTAGGGCCTTAGTTGGAACCACACCTGCGATGGATTTCCCGCAGGTGCAGCGTCGTAGGTGCGACAGTAAGCCCGCAGATGCGAAGTCGCTTGGCAGAAAAAGGCTTAGGTCGAGGGTTTTATTTCATTTCCCATCTTTGGACCTAGAGAGCTCGGTTTGTGGTGATTGTTCGAGGGATTTTCAAGGAAATCATCTAAGGTAAATGATTCTAACCCAGATTTGAATATATTATATGAATCTATTGTTATTTTCATCATTTTATTAGTGATTTATTTTAGCAAATATACCACTAGGTTGGTGCCTAGTGGATTTTATATATATATATATAGTAAACCAAAAACAAGAATCCAAAGTTTACAATTTGTCCAAAGCCAAATTTAAAAGATGCTAAGCTAAAGCTAATAAAATGATAATTCTAACTATTACAAATGGTCTCATAGTCAACTCCCAACATATAATGGTGTGTGTATCCACAAGACAAGTACAATACCTCAATGTAGCACCTCTAATGCTCTCACCATTCTCCAAGTTTTGCGTTCCAAAGGACAAGGCAAATGTGAATTTCCAATCAACACCATCGACTTCTAGAGCTGGCCAAGCATCCAAGAAACATGCATATGCTATGTAAATGAACCTCAATCCTCTTAGCGGCAATATTCTCGTTCCTGTATACGAACATGTCTGCATAATAGGCCGAAGTATATCTGTATAATGCAACAAGAGTTCCCAATAGTAGCTTATATATATGTACTATTTCTGCACTTCAAAGGAGCTATATACACTGCCATACCAATTCCAGATTGGGCATGAGATCATGTCAATACCATTGGCTAATATCATAACAGGGCCCATACGCACAAAAGCAACTAACAAATTATGCCCCAACTTACAGTACAACATGTAACCAACACATAACCAGCAGCCAAAGCATAGAGCATACACTGACTTAGATCTACAAATTAGAACATTTCGTGATCCTATATACTAACCTAACCACTACTTTCTTGCATATAAACCTCCATTAACCATTAGACCACCACCTGAATGAGCATGATAACATGTTAATACCACTGGGAAAAAAATACTCTAACAGTGCATATAATATAAGCACAACAAGACAACAAGCAAGCATAAGCATTAAAAAACCTAATAACCTCATCCATCAAGAGCTCTTCTTTTGGAAATCCTAACCCTAAGATTAGGAGTTTGTTATTTGTCAAGATTGATTAGTTTCCTCCCTGCACTAGGCATTTCAGAGAAGGAATGGAACTGAGTTATACCTACAAAGAAAAAACAAAGTTAGCTATAATATCTGCAATAATGTTGCCCTCTCTGAACAAATGTTGAAAGATCACATTAAAATGATCCCTCATCTCCTTAATCTTCTATACTTTTGCCACTATGCTCCAAGGTTGATCCCATTTCCCTTCAATAACCTTCTTCAATACCAAAACATCAGTCTCTAAGATGATGAAGATCCTCCTCAATAAAGTATTCCAAGCCTTTTACAATAGCCTTTGCCTCAACTACAACATTGGTAGTTACCCGTAAGTGCACTGCCCTTGCGTACACTAGATCTCCAACATCATCTCTCACACAAAACCCAAGTGAACTAGGTCCAGGGTTCTCTTTTGAAGCACCGTCAGTGTTACATTTATACTACCCTACATAAGGAAGCTGCCAATATACTCTCTTGGTGATCATAATGAGTTTGTATCCTTCCAAGAACTGGTTCATGTCAGGCTACAATATAGGTATATGAGATGGCAATGGATATCTAACCCTTTCCAAGTTATGCAATATTTTGTTTACTTCATGAATAACTCTATTAGTAGAGATTGTCCCCCATATATGTATGTGTTCCTCTTCTTCCATAACTCCCATGTGATGATATATGGAGCTTCTGGTTACAAAGGCTTCAACTTAGGACAACATTTTGCATTCCACCATGCCCTTATCACTTGCTTCACCTGCATTGATGGCACATTAATCCGTGCAGCCCCAAAGAAAACCTTCCACACCTTTGATGCAGTAGGACTAGTTAAGAAAATGTGATCAAATGTTTCCTCTTGTGGATGTCGACAACACCAACTTCTTGAGACATGTATGTGTCCTTGTCTTCTCCATAGGTCATATGTAGGCAGGTTGTTTCCCAATAATTTCTTCAGGAAGAATGAGATTTTGAATGGCAGACCCTTAATATACATGAGTTTAAAACTATGGATTAGGGTTTGCCCTATGCCTCGTAATCTTCAGGCACTACTAACTGGGAATTTACCTGATTAAGTTGGCATCCAATATGGTCTGTCCGAGTACTCCTCACTAACATCATAATGTACATTATGTTTAATATGCCCAACAATCTCATCAAAAAAATTATGATCAAGCAGTTGCTCATTCCATGCCCCTCCTTGCCTCAATTTTGCCACCTCTTTCAAGTTCTCATCTATTGAAAAATCGGGAGGCAAAACATGATAAAGAGCTCCTAATCCGGTCCAATTTTTGTGCCATATATTTGTAGTTCCTCTCTTTATTTATCACATAATCTCATGCTCTACTTCTTCCCCAGCATTCAACACCTGCCTCAACACATGAGAACCCTCTCTAAATTGCACTATAATAGGCAGTTCCTTTTTACAATACTTGTTTTACATGAAGTTAGACCATAGTGATTTAGTAGTACTAAACCTCAACTAAAGTTTAGCAAATAGAGCCCTTGATATATCATGTAGTTATCTAAAGCCCAGAAAACCTTCCTCTTTAGGAAGACATAAGTTCTGCCAAGAAGCTCAATGCCTACTTCTCCCTTCTTTCTTTTGTGCTCCAAAAGAAACGTGCAAAGGTATTATTTAAGTGTTCCAGTATATTGTCAGGAGGATAAAGCACTTACATGTACTGGCATACTTTGCAACACACTAGTGATGAGTGTTGCTTTTCCTCCATATGACAAAAGTTTTCCTTTCCAAGAATGCAACTTAGCCTTCACCTTCTCGACAAGATCATCATAGTAATCCTTCCTTCCTCTAGTGTAGAAAATAAGGCACCATAAATATATGAAAGGAAACTCTCCTCTTCTAAAACCTGTGATATCACCAACTGCCTAGAATAGTACAGGTTACACCCTATGTTTTCGTACGTAAGAGTACGTCGTATGACAATTGATGTAAGCTCAAAAATGAGATCACTTTTGAAAGTACATAATGTAAATTAATAATGTTACCTTGGAGGTTACAAATCTTTAAGATCATGGATAACAAGTACCAAAAGGTTTTAAAGACTTAGAAGCTAAACAAATTGAAGAAAATAAGTTTCATCGAATGTAGACAAGTTGGGAATATTATAACATGTACCTTTAAGGTGATACTAGAGTTCTTAAATGATAAAGAGGTTATTGATGTTTAGCTTAAAGTGTATATATTTCTATGTATATCGCCTCATATTTTACTTTTGTTTTTTGAGTTTTAGATGTTAAATATGATGATTTATATTTTAAAGTGTTTTTTTATGTTTAGGAATGATTCGGGATCAATAAGGGGGCAAAACGCGCGGAATTAGAGCCAAAACGAACGAAAACCGGACAAACCGGCAAAATGGCGATTTTGGGCATTACAGGCAGCGCCCAGCCCCACCTGTGGCACTGGAGCCAGAACACAAAATTGGGGCAGCGCCCTGGTGGGCGCCGGTGAAGAGAATTTTGTCCTATTTTGCCCGGGACACGGTTATTTCGGCCCTAAACCTACCCAACACGTATAAAAGCAAGTCTAAGCTTATTTTTGAGAGGAACTAACATATTTTTGAAGGGGAATTCACGTGGAGGAACACACACCACGCTTGAAGGAGGCTTCTACCTAGTTTTTCTTCTCTTCTCTTCCTTTAATTTCATAGTTTATTAGTTCTAGAGTTTTGGGTGCTACGTGAATNTACTACCTACGAATCTAGGATTGAACTCGGGAGAGGGAATTCTAGATTGCATATAAGATTGGATTGAGCAAGATCTTAACTTTTCACGGGAGCGGATTTGCAGTTAGGATATGAATATACATAATCGCCCTGCCTAGTTATTCTACGGGAATTATTAATGTGTTCTTGTTAATCCTAATTTCGTAGGAATAGGCATTAAGTTAGCTTGAATAGGCGAGTTGTACTTCGGGAGAAGGCTACGAGTAATATTAACCTCGTCAATCAATAATCTAGATAAATTAAATATACAATTTAGGTGAAAAACTCAACGAGATTTTTAGCCAACCCATAACTCTAGAATATCGTCTCTCATTAAATTCGTCTCTAAAATTTCGCCAACTTGTTTCATTAATCTCTTAATTTGTTACTCTAGATTAATTTTAGTTAAATATTCATACTAAAGGAATCGCTGAAATAGATTAGTTGTTTGGGTTTAGTTTAGTTGATAGATAATCACAAGTCCCTGTGGGTACGATATCTGGACTTACAATCCTATATTACTTGTCGTCCATGTATACTTGCGTGTGCGTTAGGGGAAGTAACAAGTTTTTGGCGTCGTTTCCGGGGACTTAGAAATTAACTGTTCTACTAGATTGAATTTTTACTTTTGTCTATTTAAGTTTTTATTTTTTTTATTTTTTATTTGTATCTTATTTTATTATCTTTCTTGACATGGCATCTTTAATTGGTCGAATGTGGTTATTCTTATTATGACGATCCTTGTCCATATTGTGGAGGACTACACATGTGGCAATATTGTCCATCTCAATCTAATGTGTGGAATTTTTGTAATGTGTGTGGTTGTCAAGGTGGCCATTGGGATGGTTGTTTTAATTTTTATTATCCTTCTCAGAGCTTTTATTGTAATGTTTCTAATAATGTTAATGAGTTTGATAGGAGCAAGGAAGTGGAGGATATGGAAAGCGTGGCTCGTATTATGGACTTGATGAGACAAGCAGCGGAGCAACAGAAAATGATAGCCAAGCAACAAGTTCTTGACGCCTTAGCTATCAAAAGACTCTAGCCTAGAGTGGATGAATTAATTGCCAATTTTCAAGAAGAACCTCAACTCGACGAAGAGAGAGAGTTCCCACCAGAAGATAATTTTGAAGAAGCAGATATAATGAGCCAATCTTGGCTAGAGGAACAAGCTCAACTAATAAAATCTCATGAGTTTCTTCGTGATGGTCTTTCAAATATGACAGAGCAACTGATAGAAGGAAGAACTGAGCTCAAGCAAGAGATAGACCAATTTGGCTCAGATATCCATGACCTGTAGGCTCAATTGAATAAAAAGGTTGAGGTGTCTGATACCTTACCATCAATATTCTGGATACTGCCCAGCTTGTGGAGCGGAAAGAGGAAATCCAAATATTCGGCCAAATTATTAATGATGTCAAGGTTGATGAAGAGTATAAACCAGAGGATGTAAAAAATAATGCAGTTTTTGAGTTGGAGCGTATTGGACCTCATTCTAAGCACTTTTCAACATTGTGTTTGGTTGGTGACATGGGAATTGATCCAGTCGAGCATATAGAGGAGTCAATGGATGAGGAACAAAGTGTTTATATTCTGAAATTTGTGATGCCAAGGAGACAAAATGACATCCCTCACCTAAGGGCCAAGAAGTGCAAGATGCGATACCTACTGTTTGGTTCCTTCATTTTTACACCACCACCCCATGAACGTGACAGAAAAATTGATGCAAAATTGGGGACGCAATTCATATCCTCAAAGTGGAAGGAAAAGTGGTGAAGCAGCAGAGTCGTGCCACGACTATAAATAAGGCGCTTGTTGGGAGGCAACCCAGCCTGTATACCTTTTCATTAATTTTTATATATTTTTTTTAGTGTCAGTTTTGTGTTGTTTTTATTTTGCAGAGTAGGGGAAGTCTGAGTCCCCAAAGTTGAAGCTGAGGGGCATGTTTGAGCTTAAGTGTGGGGTCATCCCGACTCTAAAGATTGAGAATCATGTCCGAGCTAGGCTCGAGAGGGTCTCAGGGAGTATTTCTCACCCTTGTTTTAATATTTTTCTTTGTGATCATGCATCGAGGACTATTCATAACATAAGTGTGGGTTGGGGAAACTACTTTCTGAGGTCTTATCGTACAAAATTATTATTTTTTTAGAAAAATCTCGGACTTTTCCCAACGATGGATCTATTGGACAATTTTCTTGAGGGATAAAGTCCAATTAAAGAAATTCCAAAAACATTTTTGGAATTTTTTTTAGGATAGGTAGGGAGTATCCCTTGATTTTTCTTTGGGCACCGGTTCTTTTCCAAGAGTGTAGCTTGAACCGGGCACTTTAAATTATTTTTTTTAGAGTAGTTGGAAGAAACTGAGTAAATTAGAAATACCCTATGACATGTTTGATGCCGGCATATTAGGTTATGACATACATTCTGCTTTCCCTTATATTTGGTTTGACATGTG